>JAQFXN010004069.1:0-10179 GCA_034693365.1 Liacarus xylariae
AACACCTTTACTTTTATGGCAATGAATGAAGTCAATGAATTAAATATCAAAAATGAGCGCGAAGTTTGAGTTTTGATCAACACTGGATATAACTTATGTGTATGGTTGTTCAATTGTATTTTTTAAGCTAGAGTGTTTGTTAATAAATTTTAATGTTTTAAATTTAAATTTGAATTAATTTATTTTCTAAACATCAATAATGAAAATACAGTCCAGAAAATACTGGAAATTATCTTGTTTAACAGTTAATCACTTAAAGTTAAAATCTTGCAATATTTCACAATATCAACATTAAGAATTTTACATACAATAACAATAATAATGTTAATGAAGACCGGAAATTGACGTCAAGGGGTTTTATTTTTGATTAGCGATAAAGAGTGATAATTTAAATGATAAAAATTTAGATCATATTTCCTGTGGATAGGCCCAGGTGCATTAGGGATATCTTTAAAATGCCCATCTATTTGGTTCTAGACTTATGCGGAAAATTCCGGATTGAATTGTATTGGAAAACACAGTTTTCTCTCCGCAGTGTTTGTGTTTGTAATGCAATGTAAAAAGAACTAAAAATATGATTCTGATGTTTATTTATCATCTTATAAATTGATATATTCAATAAGTCAAACATCCTGGCCTAATCTATGAATGCGATGGTGAAAAGTCTATAATAAACTTTCTAACCAATTAGGAAAAGGTTCGGTGAACCACACCGTCTCTTAATGTAGTCACACATTACTTACAATACTATTTTATAGTACTATCAGATACTTTAACAAAAAGCAATTCTATCTGGAAAGAAACTTCATCAAATTTTTTTTTTATTAGAAACATATTCAATTTTCTATAAATAACTGGTATCAATAAAGAAAGTCTAAACTTGAATGAAAAATGAATTACAAATTAACAATTTAATAAGTTTTTAAATGAGTAAAAATTATTATCTAGATATTTATGATTTAGTTTCAAAATAAAACAATCACAAATGCATTTTTGCATTTACTATTCCATTGTTGAGTTCAATTCTATCCAGAATTTACAGTTTAGAGTCATTTTTATCAATCGAAATGATTACTAATGATTTCTTATTCAGTAAAATCTGTAATAAGTTTCGAGTTTTGGTGTAAAAGTTAACTTCATTTCACATGTCTGCTATTTCCTTACGGTGATAGTAGCAGTGTAATTTATAACTTTTGGTTTGATTGAAGGGGAAAATTCTAGAAACTTCTTTCATATCATTTAAACGTGAATTTTAATTCATATTTCTGTAAACAAAACTCAGAAATAATAATTGATTTGATGTAAGAGATAGTATTTAATTAAATTATTATACAATTATAGTTATAAATATTGTTTCAGTTTTAAAAAATAAATATTTTTACTCTAAATGTAGAAAACAGCAGAACTTGCCATCACTATTAGAGCACGAGTCCATCACATGGACAATGCTCTGTGGCTGCTGTGTGTGCGGCAACACAACTCTCACACATTTCTATTTATTTAGAACTTATAATACTTTTCCCTTGAAGTTTAGAATTAGTTAGTGATTAACTCTATTTTTTATCAAAATAAATATATTAGAATTTTTATATTTAGCTCTTTCGAAACTAAGTATAAAATTTTGTTTCCTCCCCCCCCCCATCACCATATAATTTTGGAATTAAAAATTTGCATATATAATACAAGTGCTAGGTACATTTTTAATGTAAATGATTTTAACATATTAGATTTAAAAATTCCTAAATCACTATAATTATAACAGTGCTAAATTCCTACAAAATTCCATGTTGGGTTTAAAAGTTTATTGCAGGAATCCATTCTAGTGATGCCCATCTCGTCATTAATTTTACTAAAAATAAACAATAATGCGAAATATCGCATGATTTTTAATTCGAAAGCCAAAATTATATTAATTGCAATAAAAGTTACACAAGAATATTATGACATGTTCAATAACAAGGTCGACCGAGTCAAGGGGATATAGGATGGGGTATTTTAAGAAGATTCTGCTCAAATGGTAAAAACGACTAAAAAACTTTTTTAACCTAGAAAGAATAAGATAGAAAATATTCGGCTCAAAAGTTAAGGGAGAGTATTTTGAAAATTTTCGAAAGAGAGATAATATTCTGGTTATACACCTTCTTGATGACCCCTGATTAATATCAAAATTAAAAAATAATTTTAAATGATAAGAATAAAATTGGTTCACAAATGTTTAAGAAAGGGGTCGCCAAAGGGATATAGTCTAAATTACCCCTCTGAGTTTAAGATTTTACCAAATTCCCTCCTGGCCTTTTGCGCCGCAGGCAAAAAATTTGTTTTACCATGCTCCCTACTGTGCATTTTTCATATTTGGAAATTTGGTATACCCCCAAAATTTTCTCAAAATATCCCCTCTATTCCCACTGACTCGGTCGACCTTAGCAACCCCTCGTTTATGAAGTCATTCGTAATTACATTTTATTCCAATCAGATCATCCTGGTTAGATACGATAGATCACTGGATTCCAAAACAGGCTAAAAACAAGCGATGCCCTAAAATGCCTTTCATATCACATACACTGAATATGTGTACTGATATATCATTGACTCAAATACTAATTAAATAAAATTGGGAATTCACTGAAATGGTAAAATCTTATTCACAAATAATGTTCTCGCTCTTTCTTGTCACATTTACTTGGAATCGTATGCAATAGATTATTAGATGAATTTATAAAGAATAATTAAAATATAAATTGTAGAAAATTACTTGCAATAAATTATTAAGTAAATTGAAATATAAATAAACGGCACAAAACTCAATGACCACATTTCAAAACAAAGTATAAATATAAGATTTAGTGCTGATAATGCTTTTCTGAATTAGAAATCAGTTGACCTAAAAACAAATTTTGAAAAAATCATTTTTCTAAAAAATTAGTTTTTATTCTAGAAAAATTTTTTTCTTATTATTCAATTTGTAAAGAAGTACATTTTTTATTTACTTGTAATTCGATAAATTAAACTAAGTCTAGTATTTAAAGCTAGTACATTTAAAATCATATGACCAAGCCAAATGTTGTCTCATATAACATGTAATTGATTAAACATCAAATTTCAATATTTAGTTTGTACTCTTAGCTTCTATAATAGCAGCAACATTTATTTATATAATGTAATTGTTCTATAAATCTAAACATGATAATGTCTCAGTCTTGTTCTAGAACTCATTGTGAAAGAGGAAATTTTTGTTGTTTTGCTATTTAATGTTATCATTCCTTGCGAAGCGTGTAAATTGATATTAAAAAAAATTATATAAGGGTTTTATGTAAAAAATAAAAAATTTTAAAGCATTATCACGTTGTTAAGTGAACTTGACTGTCATGGGGGGCAGAAATGCAATGTGTATACATGTTTTTAGAAATTGTGATTGGTCGATTGAGAGCGGAAACTTTCCATCACTGCTACTGCTTTAAAAATAATTTTAATTATAGAAATTAATAGTTTTTATCACTACTAATATTATTGCTGCTCACATAAGACAGAGACAGACACACATTTTACATTCAAACCCTATTTTCGTTTTCAATAAACAAAACATTTTATTAACAAAAAAAGGAAAATATAACAAATTCTGTTCAAACATTATAAGACTAAAACATACAATAAATATTAGAATATTCTGTACTAATAATTAATGAATACAGAAATCAACGTAACAATGAATTACATACAGAATATATAAACCATATATTATATAAACTTTGCAAAAAACTAAAATAAAAATCAATAAAAATAAATTTCTCTTAAAAATGAATAAATAATATTTCATAAAAAATTCCATAAAATAAAATAATAATCAATAATAAAATATAAAAATATAACTAATAAACTATAAAAATAATCAATATTAAAATGAATTTGACATTGAAAACAAGTTTCTTTGTTATACCTTGCCAATTTGAGCTATTAATAGGCAAAAAAATGTAAAAATTGCTAATAAAAGCTAATTTGAATTACATTAAAATTATTGGAGCATAAGTTCTAAGCATGTTGAAAGCATTCAGGAGGCAGGTGCTATTTTAAACCGACTGCGACTGTACTTCACGATTTAGCCTGTCTTATCAAATGTTTTAACATTGATAGGAGTATTACGGAAATGAGGGCATATTATTCAAGTGAAATAAGAAAATCCATAGTTTAAAGTCTGCAAAACTCTTTGCAAATCTGATGTTTTGACTAATTGCCAGATCTCTGTCTGTTCTTATCACTGAATAACTACACCAAAAATAAAAACCCTCGAAAAGTTTTGGTTTTCGATAACAATCGAGACTTTGAGAGAAATAAAATTTTTTTATATTGTCAATTTTGAGCGAAACATTTTCGTATAAATAGACGACAGTTCACCACAGATTGAAGTATAAGTGAATGAATTAACAAGGGATTCATCTCAAGAGCAAATTATTTAAGATAGACTTTACGTTGAGTTTTTAATTAAAAGCTACTTCTCTTAAAGCAATTTATTAATTGAATTAAATATATTTTTTTCAAATAATATTTGAAAATTGTTTGAATTTATTTTAAATTTGTGTAATATTATTAAATCAACACAACTATTATATTATACAATGCCTTTCACAAAGAAATTTGAAGGAAAAGTTTGTTTAGTCACTGGTATGTAAAGCCTATACCTATTACTACACTAAAGATTATCTCTTAGATAGTCTATAAAGAGTGCATTATTTGTGCTATTCTTTTGCAATTGTTTCTAATTTGTCATTCATTTAAACTTATTTTTTCCACAATTTCAAGGCTCCAGTTCTGGTATCGGCGAAGAGGCGGCACTCCATTTGGCCGAATTGGGCGCCAATCTAGTGGTCACCGGTAGGGATGAGCAGAGAATTAAATCTGTGGCCGAAAAGTGCCGTAAGATTTCGGGTAAAAAAGTTGTTTCAGTGGCCGCCGATCTGCTCAATGACGACAACGTGAAGAATCTGATCGAAACGACAATATCAGAGTTCGGACGACTGGATCTCCTGATCAACAACGCCGGTGTGGGTGACCTGACTTACATTAATGACCCCAAACTCATGGACCTCTACCAGTTAGTGATGGACACAAATCTTCGTTGCGTCGTTTTGCTAACATCACTGGCCATTCCATACTTGGAGAAGACAAAGGGCACTATTATCAACATTTCAAGTATTGCTGCTATGAAACCGGTATGTAATCTGAATACAAACAAACTTCTCATTCCCTATCGTTTTTTAAATAACTTTCTTAAAAATTTCGATTCTTTTAGTTAGTGTTTAGTAAATTAAATATTAATTTCATAATAACTATTGTGTTATTCAATATTTATTATTATGTTTTCCATTATTTATTACATAACTCTCATTCTCTCTATAACTGCATTTACACTGTTCTCAATGCACTTCAAACAGCACTTATCTAACTATTCATTGAGAAAGTTATTGAACTTTATTTTTTATATTTATTTAATTACTATCTCTTCACTGATATATAGTCTGCAAAAACTATGGTTTATTGTATGTCAAAGTCAGCGCTCGATATGTTCACTAAATGTTTGGCATTAGAATTGGCCCCTAAAGGTGTCCGGGTTAATAGCATTAAGTAAGCATAACTACAAATATATAACTGAATATAATTCATATTTAATTTTCCAAATATAATAATAAAATAATTTTCTCAACTTTTAGTCCGGCTGTGACTGAGACGCCACTGTTGGAAAAGAAGTATGGCAAATCGAACATGGAGCAAATTAAAGATATGAGGAGCAAACAGTACCCGTTGGGCCGAATTGGACAGCCCTATGACATCGCAAACGCTATCGAGTTCCTGGGCTCTAATGATTCATCATTCATAACTGGCATCTCACTGCTCATGGATGGCGGGGCTCTATATGGTATGTTAGAAAGAATCCAGCAACATTAATTTTATATCCAAAATTATTTAATATTCTAAAAAACACATTGTTTAATATTCATTATTTAGGCTCAACTCAGAAAGAATGATAGAACCAAATATGAACAAGATTATTTTTTCGTATAAGAGACGTATCACTGCATTAAAGTTTTACAACAAATAATCATTCATTTGAACAGTCATTTTACCAGACATTTGTAGAAACGAATTGTAAAAACACGAAATCTTATTATATGATAAAAATAATTTTTAGTGATTTTTCTCTGAAGTCTTTTTTAGTGAATATTTATTTTATAATCTTTAATAATATTTGTCAATAAATATAAGAATCTTTATTATAATTATTTGTATTATTATAAAAACTGCCTATTTGTTTGACATTTATTAAATAAATAAAATCGTTTAATTTTTGTTTTAAAAAAAAATTGTTTTATTTGTTTCATAAAAGTTAACAATTTCAAATTTAAGAAATGACCATTTTTAATAAGTTTGCCAAATTATCATTCTTAGATTTTAGTAATTTTATTCTTATTCTGTTATCAGAATTTAAAGTTAATTTTTTGTTTTTCTCTTTCATTTAATTAATATCTATTTTTTATAATTTTATATCTATTTCTTCTATTATTTAAGAAAATACAAAACAAGAAAAAAAATGTTTAATTCAATGAACGATTCAATATTCAATTCTTCACGTCTGACACTCTATTCTCTGATTACTAATGCACAAGAATTAAGTCAAACGAAAGGAAGTCTTGAAATTTCACTCCTCATTGAATTTCATAATCATTAGTGCATTAGTAATATTCATATTGAATGACATAAAAGGGATTTTATAAATTAGATCTAATATTCAAAACCAGAGAAACTATGCTTTAAGTTATAATTTAATTAAGACATTAAAAATAAAGTCATCAAAAAGTTTTCTCTAATTTGTTTTTTACTTCTTATACTTTAAATTCTCTTATCTCTTAAATTATAACCAAAAATTAGTTGCAATTCGTAATTATTATCTCTTTTATGTCTATGAAATAATTTAGACATAAATTGTAGACAAAAAAATGTATATTCTTCTGAATCTATTAGTTTTCTATCCATTTATATGCTGTTCGACTGGAAATTTAAATGGTAAGTCATATTATATTTGTTTTCAAAAAATAGGTATGGACAATCAACTCAAGGTCAGGGGAGGGTATAGTGTCGGGTATTTCGCAATCGTCAAATTCTTGCAGAATTTAAATAAAAATGATGTAATTTAACAGAATTTCGACTAATTCTGCAAGATTTTAATAGAGTTTGACTAAATATAACAAGAATTTAACCAAATTCTGCTATTTTTCTAAGAGCCTTGGCTGAATTTCACAGAATATTCAAAAACTGCGCCTTCAGAGCTGTTTTCTCTGTTTTATATGGGAGAGTAAAAATTGCTCGTTTTACTACATCACATGGTGGTATTTTGGCCACTGTCCATCCCTACCAAAAATAGTAATGTTGACAATATCAGATCTGAGAATGGATTTGAAGTTATTTTGTTGATAGAAATCAGAAATTGCGAAAGGAATGCATTATATTTAAAACCATCCAGTTCTTATATATTATGCAAGTCAGGGGGTATAGGGTACTGATAAGTTAGCCAAAAAGTCACAGAGGGGTATAGGGGGTACCCGTCCAATGGTAAAATCTTCATCGGAGTATTTTGGCTCTACCCTCCCACTATTATATAACAACTTGTTATTATCATGTTCTAATGGAGATTTATTTTTTTTAACAATCTCTAACAAAGCAAATATTTTTCATCTGATCTAGTTTAAATAAACGTCTTTTTTAAAAAATAAAAGCATTCTTTTTACTTGAAAATATTTGTCCACCTTATAATTTAATATTGTCAATCTCAATGAGGGTTTTAACTTGTTGTAACCAAGAAAAGTATGAATTTATCAATGAAGTATTAATAGTAGTAATAAAATAATTGATAAAAATTTTAATATAAACAATTTTAAGAAAATAAATAAAATATTTATTTTTCAATGAAAGATTTTTTTTAAGAAGAAGGTTCTCTCTATTTCATTGAATATAAGTTATCCTCCAAACAGCTGAAAATAGAGTCAGGTTCGGTAAAAGTTAAGTCCCTCATGTATTGAAATAATGCTTAAGTAATGTATTCTAATTAATGTTTTTATTGAAATTAAGAGAAAAGCAATTGATTTGATAAAAAAATATAAATCATTGAATCGAATCTTTAAAATATAATCACTTAAAATTATTATAATTAACAAAGAGGAATTTTTCCAATTTTTTTTAAGTTAAACTATTTCTTCTCTTTGTGAGCAAGGAATCGAATTTTGAGAAACTTCTTTCCACGTCACAAGTCGTGACACGGGCATAAGTCATATTTAGCTTATTTGTGAATTTTTAACCTGAAACTCATTGTAAATCGTTAAATATTGTTAAAAAGTTGTTAATTTATAGTTTTTTATAGTACAAAACACATTAAAATTATTCAAATAGTGGTCAAAACGAGTTTATTTAGTCCTTTGTAATACACCTAAACTCGTTGCAACTTATTTCTGCTCATATATTGTACAACCACTTAGTTTACTGGCTTAATGTTTCTATATTTGATTAATCTGTGAACTACACCTAATTTTTTGTTTGAAAAGAACTCTGAGTAATCGATAGAAACTCATTATAAAAAAATTTTATTTTTATTTTATATTTTGATTCAGCTTTCGGTCATTGAGAGTCAAATACAATAACATTAAGCTAATGAACTAAAAGATAGTCTACTATGTGAGCAGAAATAAATTGTGATGAGTTTACATTGCAAAGCATTGAAATATTAATAATTTGTAGTGAAATTTACGAAATATTCATTTAATTTAGATATGAGTGAAGGTCAGTGTCAGTAATTAGATTTAGATACAGTCTCCAAAAATGTATTAATGAATTCACAACACCTGTTTTGCATTAAAACAATTTCTTTATTGTTTTCTACTTTAGATCTTATCTTCTTAAGAAATGTGACTAAAACTGGTCTTTCACATGACTTTGTTTTCAGTTATTTGGAGACTGAATATAACACATGATTTGGTTTAGATTACTCGATATCTTTGATTACAATCCAATTTTTTCTTATTTTGACTCATCATATAAAACAATTCCAGGACAAGTCTATCAACCGGATAACTAAATATTCAATTTAATATCAAATAGATTATGATTTACAGCAGAGGTGTGATCTAGGTGTTTGAATCAGATAAGAGATTGAAACTGAATCATATCTACTAATACTAGATCAATTGAACTCCATTGAAATCTATAGAGTTTGTATTAGTAGATATGATTCAGTTTCAATCTCTTATTTGATTCAAGCCCCCAGATCACATCGCTGATATACAGTATTTTTCGATACATTTTAATACAGTACAGTGCAGTGCAGTGCAAATTCCTAAGCAACCCATAATCACCTATACTGTAATTACCTAATATAAGAAGATATCATATAAATAGTCACATTCACTAGAATAAGGACATTGATTTATTTTTAGTTTAAGCACTTAGGAGTCATGTGTTTAGTTTCTTTGTAGTAGAAGCATACTGTACTTGGTTGAATCTGCACTGAATTCATTAATCTTTATACTGTAGTTTGACTTTATTTCTACATATCTTTCGATATAACATTGTGTTCAGAGAAAATAATACTTTAGAGCTTATTAAATGTTTTGAAAGGGACAAAAAATGCATGTGAGAGATTTCTATTTTAATAATAATCTTTTGAATTTTAAAAATATAATCAAGCACCTCTAAATACCATCAAATCTTAAAAATCAGTTGCAATTCTTCATAGGTATATTTAGGATATTGAACTATAAATATTTAAGTGTAATAATTGTTTACCGTCTTCTGCCGTATAATAGGGCATGCACTTATATCTAAATCCGGTCGACAGTAAGATATAAGTGCATGCCCTATTATACGACAGAAGTGCAGCATACATGTCCTGAGCAAGAAGCCAACTTGCTTATGTTGCATTTTGCGGGCATAGATCTGGCATCACTTAATCTATAAAAGTATATATCGTTACTAATATTCTATTGATTTTAGACTTTAATTATTTTAAAGTAAATATTTGTATTCATTTTATATATTTTTAATATAGTCCACACATAATGTATAGCTGTCCTTAACATTAGTGGTGTTGAACACCACTTATCGTTACATTTCTTATACTGTTTAAGAGGTGGAGTCAGTCTA
>JAQFXN010004070.1:0-10179 GCA_034693365.1 Liacarus xylariae
AACTACTTGTGACAATTATATGGACTTAATATAAAGGTAGCACAACCTGGCCCTTTTTAAACCTCAAAGACTTTATATTACTATAAGAAATAATCAAGGGAGTAAATCAAGAAAATATAAGTTACAAGCCATAGTCTTGAGATATCTGCTTGAATCAGGGCAACTCAACATAAGCTGAATTTTTTAATTTATAATTATGTGCTATTGATTAAATTATCCAAATTTGCATACGAAAAGCAGACACAATTAGATAGATTACTTCATTACTGACTGTCAATAGAATTTTCTTAAAAGATCTGATAAGAAAATACTCAGTCCATGGCTTTCATAAATCTCTCGCAGGAATTCTTGTGAAGCAAATTTATAATTTTCGATGAAAATGTATATATTTTTGTTTGAAATTCTATGACATATAATAATTCTGAAGCTTAACGGTGTCAGTCATGCTATAGCAGTATTTATACTGTATATCTTGCATTGGAATAATCCACCACATTTATTGAGATTCGAAAACATGTCTAGTTGTCGTAACATGATTTATATCGTAATAAGAATTTTGAGTTTTATTTTTTCTTTTCATTTATATAAAACTATTATTTTTCTTCAATGATAGTTTCTGTTTTTATATAAAAAGTATACATCATAGTTTTTTTTACTAAAACAAGTGTACCATGAAAATTTATATTTATATCTCCGCTTTTATATAAAATTAGTTCAAACACATGAATTATTAAATATTAAAATAAATTAAAGGAGGTTTCGGATTAAGGAACTGAGGGGGGGGGAGTTCACAATCTAATTACATAGAGGGGATGAAATGACACAATTTGATAATAGGAACCATATTTTTATCTCTTATGGTTTTTGAGTTAAGCCAAAATTCGGTCAAAAGTCGGATTTTCAAAAATTAATTTTGCCCATTTCCCCCTTTCAAAAAAAATCTGAAAATTATTTGGTTGTCTGCATATAAGGTAAAGTTATTTTTGACTTGGATAAAGTGATGTATTCACGAGATTTTCTGGTTAATTTATAAATTGTTATACCCTAACCTCTCTATACAGTTAAGAGAATTCCTAATCGAGAGTTCTGTCTGTAAATCAGCTTATCTTACATTACAGTCCATACGAAATACATAAGCAGTGAAGTCTAACCTAATCTCGCCTCTCGATTAGGAATTCTCTTAACTGTATATGCACTCTATTCTGCTCTCTTATATGCTCTCATATATAGAGATGAGCAGAAGCCAGCCTGAGGCTGGCCTAGGCTCGAGGCCAGGCTCTACGCGGTTTGCGGGCCTCCAGGCACAGGCCTAAGCTCACAGAATTTAACGAGGCCCAGGCTCAGGTTAAAAAATAATGAGTCTAGGCCAGGCCAGGCTCAAGGCTCAGTATTATGGGCCTGGTTTGGCCTTAATTATATGTACCAATTAAACAGATTAAAACAAATTTTGAAGTAAAGTAAAAATTAAAAATAAATTGTTTTTAGTGCAAAAATTCAACTCACTAGTCAGACATAACATGGTGCATTTTTGCGATATGGAGTGGAAGCCAGACTCAGAGAGTGCCAAAACATCTTACAGATCAGATATCGTCGAGATAATAAATTCTTATAATTCTAATAATATGGTACTTTTTACTTTAGGAGGTCAATCAGATAAGTGTATTTTGGGAACCCTTCCCTTTTGTTGTTGAAAAAGCTTTAATCTTCCAATGAAATCCGATAATTGTCGGCCCACACCCCTTAATATTGTGAAATTTAAAAATACTCCTAGCAGATCAATCTCATAAAATAATATGTAAAGTACTTGGAGTTAATTATTTTTGCAATATCTCAACTCTAAAGTATTTTTTGCACTCCCTTGGTCTGGCTCCCTGGTAAAATTTATATTGGTTACACCTCGTGGAGATTTATACTGGAGACATCCCAGGCCGAGGCTCATAGAGTTCAGGCCCAGGCCCAAGACCAGGCTCGTGAGGCCCAGGCCCGTGGTTTTCGGGCCTGTGCTCATCATTACTCTTAAACATGAAATTTCGAAAAAAAACAATTAACCAATTTAAGCAAATAAGACATTTATCCTGAATAATTATCACATTCTGAAGCTAATGGTAATATTTTCAAACTCGAATGGATATTCTAAATTTTCACCTTATATTGAAGATCATTCAATATTAGAGTTTGAAATTATTGCCATTAGCTTCAGAATGTGGTAATTATCCAGAGTAAATGTCTTATTTGCTTAAATTGGTTAATTTTTTTTGTGTCGAAATATCATATAAATATATGAGAGCATATAAGAGAGCAGAATAGGGTGCATATAGAGAGAGGTTAGGCTATAACAATTTATAAAATAACCAGAAAATCTCGTGAAACCATCACTAAGCTAATCTGGATATGAAAGCTGGCATTAGGTGTTAACTTTAAAAAAAACGGTAGTGTATATATTTATTATTTATTTTATTATATTTTATTTATAATTTACAAATTACTAATAATTAAAGAGATTTCCATGTGTTTGTATATGCGCACAGCAAATAATCTTGCAAGAAGAAACACGCGGCACATATTCCATCTTGGGTTAATTGCTTTATCATACTTAAGTGATCACATATGTTAATCAAAATCACGCATACGATTTTCAACGAATAGAAGGATATATACAAAGGATAGTCTATATTGATTTATATTTCATATTATTTTCTTTAGTAATTAAAAATTTTACCAAAAATATCATAGTATCATTGTATAATTAGAAAATTGTCCAAAACCATTAACGCCAATTCTTCAGACAAAATATTCTACAGCCGTCCAGATTTTAAAGTTTCCACCATCTCAGGCCTTTTTCACTTGTCCATATATTGTTAATCAATAATGTTTTATTTCTTTATAATTTTTAAATAGAGCATTTAAGGTTTAGGCATTTGATTAGTTCTATGTTTCATTAGATTATGATTCATTAATATTGAATACTTTTTATATTTCATACTAATAGATAAAACCTATTAAATCTATTAGTATTGACTATTTTCAAAAAACTAAAACAATAAATAAATTACTTAATTGCAAATTTTAAATATGGTTTTGAGTGAATCAAATACATTAAAGATAAAAAAAATTGGGTGAAGTAAAGAGTTATAGGGCCCCTAGGGATTTTAATCATTCTGAGAAATAAAATGCTCTCTCACTACTGTAACAGTGCAAAAAAAAGCTATTAGATATTATGCACACAATACTTCATACACTTAAACTAGAATTATTGTTCGTAAAAATATGCCAAAAATGGGATATCATTGATAAGGATATTCAATTAATTCATAATTTAGTTTTATCGATGAAAAGACGATATAATTATGTAATTGCTAATTCCAGTGGAATTACCAAATATTAAATACTGTATTAAAAAATTATTGAGAAATAAAACATTATTGATTAACAATATATGGACAACTCAGAAAAGGCCGGAGATGGTGGAAACTTTAAAATCTGGACGGCTGTAAATGTATGCAAAATATTCTATAGAATTTTTTTTGCTTGTTCCTTGCATAAGATAGCATGAATTTCAACGAGTCTGGCATAAAAACAAAGGTCAACCAATTCTAACAAAATATAAAATTTTGAGTTTTTGGTTTTCATTTGATAATACCAGGAATAGTCAATCTCTGCAGATATAGAAATCTCTGAAAATTCAGGGGATTGATAGGTAAAATTGTGATCTCTTTCACGAAATTCATGCAGAACTTATTCTTTCTTACCTTTCTTTACCGAATTTACTATAGAATATTGTTTAAATTAATCAAAAGCGACAATATTTAAAGACTGGAGAATATTCTGTTTTTTAAAAGTTTGAAAATTTAGAAAGGTTCTATTCCTAGTCTGGAAGGGTATTTTGTGTCATCTTAGTCATCCCGGTATATATTGAGCAGTAATAGGAAGAGAATATTTTAATCAATCGACTTCTAATAGACGATCCATAGAGTATAGAGAGTATAGATTTGACATTCTATACATTTCTCTTCTATTATTTTACAAAAGTATTGATTTAATTTGTTTTTATTATATACCGTATAAGTGGCGCGAAGTCAGCAAAGATTGTAAGACAAAGAATAAAAGAAACGATGAATAAGTCAAACAAAGATTAGAAGAGATAACAGTTTGTGAAACTGAAGACAATTTATTGAATTGCCAGAAATGACCGTTTTTGGCCAAATCTTATTGTATTTTAGTAAAGGATCAGTTATTATATAAATATATGTATATTAATCATTAGGAATCCTGTATTTTGTCAGAAATTCTTGTTATTTTGTTAACTGAATCGCAAATATTTCGAACATCTTTTATCATATTTAGAGATTTTTTCACATCTCTATTGATCAGGAATTATAAAAGATAAGGAAAGGTATAAAGAAGTGACAGGAAAGGATTTGCCTTAGAGTATATTCGAAAATATCTAAAGATTTAATAAAAACAAATTAAAATGAGTAAATCTATACCTTCTTTAGCTATAATCAAATTCCTTTTCCGAATTAAAAATCACAGAAAATGATAAAGAACAAGTAAAGTAAGTAACAATTCAAGTAAAAGAACAAGAATTCTTGTATAGACTTTGATTATATTTCGTTATTTGAATTTTGTTTGCAGTCATTTGTCAGCAAACGTTTAATTTACACAACTGTTTAAATGCATTCAAATATCATTAATCATTGATTTTTTTGAATAAATATCAAAATATATTGTGAACAAGAATTTTGCTTTGCTTTCATAAGTATGTCTTGACTTTATATTACTGTATAAGCTAGCGATTGGTTTAATTGAGTCACCACTAGAGGCGCCATAACTTCAAGAATACGTACTTTACGAGAGATTATAATTATCAACAATTGTAAATATAGTTTAGCCTTAAATTAGTCCTGTAGGCTAATTCCGCATTATGTTATTTTATTTGAGTAATCTGTGACCGAAAGTTTAATATTGATTTCAAATAATTTGAAATAAAATTTTGTTATAAATTGTTTCTATGAATGACTTTTCATTTCAAATTAATATTTAGCTGTCGTTCACAGATTAGTCAAATAACATAACATAAGCCGAAACACAAAGGAACAGAACTAATTTAAGGGTAAACTATATTTACATTTGTTGATAATTAATAATTATTAATTATAATCGTTCGTAAAGTATGTACTCTTGAAATTATGGCGCCTCTAGTGGTCACTCAATTTAGCCAAAACTTTATTGATTTCGACAATAAATTAAATCTCGTTTTTCAAGTTTTAATGAAAAATAGTGAAAAAAATAAAATGTAAAAAAAAGAAGAATTCAATAAATAACCATTAATGACTTAATTGGAAAATATGTCATTCGCTTATAAATCAAACTATTCTTAATTTATTTATTTTATTTATACCGCCAAGTATTCAGCGGAGCTGATTTTCAATACAATTCATGATTAAATGGAAAACATTACAGACTATTTCAACATTAAATCCATCATTCAATTCAAAATTTGTGTCAAATATTTCTTTTGTCGTCAATAGAGTTGACTTTTTTTGGGCTGTTTTTTATTTCTATTGATTTTCTTTAACATTTCAATGCTTACAATCAATTATATTCAATAGAATTATAGAAAAAACAGTAGTCTTTGGGTTTAGAATTCAGGAATAGAGACAAATAATTGCCATTAATCACACATTCAATCGATAAATATTTATTCTCTACTTTTGTTTTGTTAAAAATCTAATTTTAAAATAAGAAATTCAATATTGAATTGAATTCCTAGTTTTGATGGTTTCTCTGTCCGCAAGCATTAGAGGCCATATTCTCAAACACTCTTCCAATCGATTCATTCAAATACTGTATTTTCTTCGTATAGCAAATGCATTAACAATTTTTTCAACGTATTGTTATTATAAGATTATTTATCCGATTCACAAATCGATTCTTTCAATTACATGTCTATAATATATAATATAGTGAACTGCGAACTAAACTCGTGTAATATTCTATACTTTACACTAACATTATATTGATTTTAAGCTATACTATCGTATTGTGTCAAATAACAGTTTTCAATACATTCCAAAGAACATTATTAATAATTATAATAATATTATATATTCAGTAATCATATGTTAATTATAAATGCAATTCATTATATTAATGATTCATTAATAATATATTTTCTAATATTCGAAATAAACTTTTATTTTATTTTTAAAAATTTAATAAAAACTTTGAATTACATTGAATTTGGAAAATATCGTCGATTTATACGAAATCTTGAATTCCATCTCTTTATAGAAATGAAACGAATTTTTCTGCATTTTTTTTTGTTTTGTTTTTTATTCTTTCAAATATTCGCATTCATTATATGATTATTTTGTTTCTTTAACGGAGGAAATGGAGAAAAAAATTATTTCCTGAAATGATTTCGAGACTGAAATAATGTGATGACTGCTAACTGTGTTTCACATCAATTGTTAGAATTATAACTTCCGAATCATTATTAGAAAATTCTCGCATAATTTGTTGTCATTCTTATTGTAATCCATAATAGAGTTCCGAATTCTATCCCTTAACCCATGTTTAACCAGAATCTCAAGGTCTAGCCTGACCACGGGTCAATTGCTGCATATACCAGTATAGAGCATATGTACGAACAAATAGTAAAGTTGAATACAATGAGCAAGCTATAAGCAAAGCTGTTTAGACTAAATATATTACATTTTTTAGTAAACAATCTTTTATATGAATCGGAAAAATTATTTCAGGTATTTTATTTCATATATGGAATAAATGAAGGTGACCTGAACCTTGTGGCCCTAATGAAAAGGATTTATTTTGTAAAATTAAAATTATTAAAAATAATTTTTCATTGTATAAATAGACTCGGTACTTTCGATACAAGGGTTTTTAATTATAAATTAAAATTAATGAAAATTATTTTAAAAATACTTTTTGAACATTGTTTAACAAAACTATTTTTGTAGTTATCAAGCTATACACAATTAATATTAGCTTGCTACACGAATGCACTAGTGAATATAGCATGGAACATCTTCAGTACAAAAAAGAATTCATTAAAAAGGAGTGAAAACATTGCATTAAGTATACAAAGTATTGAATTTGAAACTATCGTCGATTTATTTCTTTTCGCTGATTTTATGATTTAGTGTTAATTATATTTTTAACAACGCTATTATAGACCGGATTGAGGCACGGGTTAGGTTTGTTTATTCACTCTAAAACTCTAAGATATAATAAAACTGAATGGCCAACTTTTATTCTATTTTTAAATATTTTAAGAATTTTAAGTATTATAGCTTGAATTTGTAATTTAATCAATTTATAAATAAATAATTATTGTATTGAATCCAATTGTATTGCATGTATTTATAAATTAGTCTCAAACTAGGTTTCTTTCAGACTTATTATTCTAAAAACATTTATAATTTTATTTTCTGAATTTCATTATAGAATTGTAACACAAGTAAAGTAAGTTTTCAATACAGATAAAACAAGATAGTTTTTAATAGATAAAACCAGGGGTAGCCAAGGGGGTATACCCCTACCTTTTGCGTCGCAGGCAAAAAATTTTTTACTTTACTTTGCATTTTTGATATTTTGAAATTTTGTATACCCCCTGACATTTTAAGAAAATTTTCTCAAAATATCCCCACCTATAAACCTAAATTAGGATCTCTATGTCCTGTACATTCGAGATTCCTCTTCTATAATCTCGAAGAAATTTTCAGGGAAACTTTCATTCCTGTAAAGAGTTGAAAAAAATTTAATTTTAAAATTTGTGATATTTTCTTCTATTCAGTTCTTGTCGTTTCTCCTATTAATATAACATAAAGTAGTGGAGATTCTAAAATGGACTACTTCTGAAGCCTTTCTATACTATCCATATGTAGTCCAATATTAATATTTAATTTTTTAAGACTTAAACTTAAATAATATTATTGTACTTTCTATTAAATTGAAAATGATGATAAAAGATTCAAAACTATTAAACGGTTCAAGATTATTATTTTAGTTTAAGTTAAAAAAGAATATTAATATTGGACTACATATGGATAGTATAGAAAGGCTTCACAAGTAGTCCATTTTCGAATCTCCAAGACTTTATATAAAAAATAAATAAGAGATGCAATATTTATCCGATATGTTCACCAAAAGTAATTCACATAAAAATTAGTTTTTAGATAACGTGTTATAACACTATAACCAATCTCTCGAGTATTAGAATTCTTGCGGGAAATTAAGACTCAGTTTTGAAAGTAGGAATTGTCTCTGCAATTGAGTACCAAAAAACATCTCGAGATATACTACTCATTCACCGTTTTATCTACAAATAAAATCAACGAATGCATGCATTTTTAAACACTTTCTTAACTCTTATTATGATTGGAGTTAATCTAATTTCTTGATTACATGCCCCCCCCCTCTCTCTCTCTCTCTCTCTCTCTCTCTCTCTCTCCTCCCTCCCCTCCCCTTTATCGTTAGAATATAATACATATTTGTAATTTGATTGTGCTTTCAATATATTAGAAGAATATAGACGATTAGTTTGTTGAAATAAATACTTCCCTATTGAGAGAATTGTGTGTATTGTTGTGCATATTTATTTCGGTACACATAAATAACCAAATTGATTTAATTTTAAATATTTTATCCATCATTATTTTTATAAAAAAAATTAAAAAAAGATCAAAAGATTTTATGATAAGAATAAAATAATTTTTACTACAACTTGACTACAAATGAAAGTAATGAATGTATTTTAATGTGAGAATTGGTTGGTTTAGTGCACTAAAAATTCGTGTAAAAACTGTAAATAAGTTAATCATTTTTATGAAATACTTTAATATAATAGCGAAGATATAAAAACTCGAAATACAGTTAAGAGAAATCCTAATCGAGAGGCGAGAATAGGTTAGACTTCACTGCTTAATGTATTTCGTATGGAGTAAGTAATGTAAGGAAAGCTGACTTACAGATAATATTCTCGATTAAGATTTCTCTTAACTGTAATGTTAAGGCATTAAAATGGATAAAATAGCAATTTTTGGAAATGATGAACACAGTCATCCCAATCCCAATCCTTCAACGACTGGTTGAGCCATTATTCGTGTGCAAACTCACATCGAATGCTCCAATCAATTAGTGATCCGGAAAACACATTGAATTATATGAAAGTTGATTCATATGATCGATGAATATGAATAGCAATATAAGGCTAACTGTGTTTCTGTTATACAAGAGTATGGTTTGCATTAAAGTATTATTGAATCTGTTAAGTCATCAACAATTTATATAACAAAGTATTTATATAAACATGAATTTCACTATAGTTTATAATTCAGTTCATTAGTGTTTCTATAAAAACTTTAGCTTTTGATGGGTTTGGAGGAGAGGAGAGCAGCGATAGCATCATTTAGTTATTCATTGTGTTTCTATGCGTTCATATAAACTAATTTTGTATTAAATAACAATAGGAAACAACCGGTGTGTGAGTGTGAGCCCAGAGATATATGCTTTTCGTATAAATATATGATATTTTCTTTTATTTAATTAACTCATACGTGCGCTCTCTTACAAACCTCTCTAATGCTCACAACTACTACCTATAACTCATTTCTATTTTATTTGCAATAATAAATTCCTTCGGCGACTCATTTCAAAACTTTTGCCTCTTTTTATGATATACTCTACTAAATCATCATTATTTGACTGACGTTATTATATATACTGTACCGAAAATATTTAATAACTTATTCATTAAAAGTACAATAAATATAAAAATAATTTTAACAAGTCTTAAATCAGATTGCAATACATTGAAAAAATTATATTCTCTTTAAAACAAAATGAATTTTAAAGTTCTAGAGTTTAGAATCTAAATCAGGCCTTGCCTTGAGGTTAGTTGAGCATTACTTGCACAGTTCTGAAGTGACACTTTTAAAAGTTGTGCCATAAACGTATGATTAAAAAAATGGTGGAATGTCAAGAAAATTATGCAGATCGATATAGGAGGTCAATCTGAGTAGGTCATTTCTTTGCAAAATTCCCTAAGCTTTGGCATGTAGTTGCTAGAGGGCGCTATAATATATAGTTTAAATTAATGAATTTTAACACTTGAGACATCGATTCTGACTAATTCGCACATGCTGAATCGATTGG
>JAQFXN010004071.1:0-10174 GCA_034693365.1 Liacarus xylariae
CTTAACATCAACAAACTGGTCATAGTTGGACGGGTGGTCCAAAGGGACGTTTGAAAGTCAACACCCAGAGTAGAAAATGTCTCAATATATCCGCTTTCGAAAAAACGGAGAATATAGATTTGTTTACGCCACGATCTTACGTGATGGGAGTCTATGATAATCCTATGAGATGTTAATTCTATGAGCTTGGAACATATAATAATCTTATGGAATAGAGTTTAGAATAATTCTGTGAGATGGGAACCTATGATAATCTTAAGTTATGGATCTTATACTAATCCTATCGGACGGGTATTTAATAATCTTATGTGGTAGAGCTGACAATGCAATATGAGCTTGCAAATGCCACCTGTGTTATGACAAACTATAACTATTGCATGGAATGAGGTCTGCAATTATATGGGAACTTATTGGATGCTATGGAATGGAAGCTAAGAAGAAATCCATGATATATATATATAAGCATATGAGGATCTTCTGTAATCGTGCTTATTATCTTATGGATTTGGAACCTATGATAACTCAATAGGGATAGGAGTATCGAATGCAACAGAACCATTGCCAATTCCATGGAATGGGAGTCGCCAATGCAACGCTAACCTACGATAATCCAATGGAATAAGAACTTATATCAATTTTATGAGATAGAAGCCTATAATAATCAATTAATTCAATTTATATTTGGTATAAAATACTATTTAATCTGAACATATGCTATGGTTCACATATAATATATGTTTCTTAAAATTTATTCTGGTTGATTCTAAGAATAATTATTTTTAGAATCATTGTAATCTATTCTAAGAAAACAGGCAAAATAAGCTTATTCGAGTATTATTTGAATTCACTCTGTTGATTTATAAACTTGTTATTATTATCAAAAATCAGGTTCAGCTTGTTATTTTATATTTATATTAAAAACATTTAGAGATATTCAAATTTGTCAAAAATTGCTAAAAAATAAAGATAAAAATGTTTGAATTTTTAAGTAAATTTCTTAAAATTAAATTATTTTAATTTACTAAATCGATCAAATGCTACAGATTTTTATATAAAATATGTAATAGTATATGTGAATTTTTAAAATTTTTTTATTCTTTTTAGAATTATTTAAAATTACAACTTGATAGCAAGTACCCATGTTGAAACATTATTATATCCATATAATATTCACTGATTTAAGAAACATGTTGTCAATGTATCACTATCTTTATCCCCCGAGTTCCATTGCTCTTGTCCATTCACAAGGTTTACTTAATATTATATTTTTCAAGTGAAATCGCTTAAACTTAACATGATAAATTAAAGTACTTGTACATGCGTATCTTTTTTGTACTAAATGTTTAATCATTTATACACAATAATTGTCCCTATTATTTGTGCATACCACATTTATAAATCTATTGGATGGGAACCTCTAATGCAATGGGAATCTATTACAAATCTATTGGATGGAAACCTCTAATGCTATGGGAATCTATTACAAATCTATGGAATGGGACCTACAATGCAATGGGAATCTATTACAAATCTATGGAATGGGACCTGCAATGCAATGGGAATCTATTACAAATCTATGGAATGGGACCTGCAATGCAATGGGAATCTATTACAAATCTATGGGATGAGAGCCTACAATGGAATGGGAATCCATTACAAATCTATTGGATGGGAACCTCCAATGCAATGAAATCTACTAATAATTCTATAGGATGAGAGTCTGATAATTACTAAATATTTTACTGAGAAATCGGAGTTATATATATTAAGGGTCATTCTTGTTTTAGATATATATGTTTTTAATTACCGATAATAAAAATATTGGTCACTTCAAAACTATTTAATATCATAAAGTTTTTGCAGTTTTGTATTGAAAAGTAAAAATTATTTTTAACATTGCTGAAATATATGCAATATTTGAAACAAATTGTTTTATTATTTCGTTTGATTTTGATAACATTAATATAGACCAATAAATTTATGGTAGATAATTATATGAAAACCGATTTTTAGCTATTGATTAAAGCATAAATCACAAAGAATTTTTTGAAAAACTTTATATAATATAACAATCAAAACTAATATTTTTACTTGTATAAAATAATGTTGAAATACTTTAGTCAAAGTTATTTGATTCTGTTTCTATAGTTCCACGTACTCAAGGTTTTTGCAAAAATTTTAATTAATTATATTTTAATTTTAATGATATATTTTAATTTAACCAGATTTTTGAGCCTAGCTTTTTCTGCGAAACCCTGTAAGACGTTTAGGGACTCGATGGAGCTTAAGTGCCCTAAAGGGTGACTCCATCTGTGAACCGACAATAGAGAGCCAGCAGTGACAGTCTGATTGTTCGGTGAATGTCACTATACTTTGTACACAATAACTTACAATCACTGCTTATGTATATTGAGTACTGCTTACAGTCTCTATGGCATAGAGTCTATGCTATAACTTATCGAATATTTTTGTTCTTATTCTTTCATATATTCCTAGTGTATTGGCAGTCCTATCATATAAGATTATCAAATGCTAAGATCCTATAGGATTAGTATAGGCTCTATCCCATAGTATTAACATAGGTTCCCATCCCACAGAATTATCATAAAATCCCATTAAATAGGATTCTCATAAAGTTCCATCCCATAAGATTAACACAGTCTATCATCACATAGAATTAACATAGGTGGTAATCATGTCGTTAATACCGTTAATACCTGGGTAGGTTGAAACTAATTTATATACTCCTTTTTCTTCGAAAGCGGAGCTAAAAAAGAGGGGGAAATATTTTATACATAAAATTAGATTTAAATTGTACAACGAATTATGACCGAAAATTAGGGGTTAGGGGTGGGCAGAGGATGAAAAGTCAGGGTCTTATTTTGAGAAATTGTTTGTGGATATATAGATCAAAATTCAAAATATGAAAATGTACAGGGGGGAGTAAGGCAAAATCAAAAATTCTATATTTGGTCATTTTGTATTTAGGGGTATTTTGGTCATTTTTCCGAGACTGGGGGTATTTTGGCTATATATCTGGGATTATCCTGTTATTTCAACCAATCTTGGCCACTCCTTTTATAGAGATTATTTGAAATAACACTTTATAGATTAATATTTTATTGCAAATATTTACAAAGTTAGGTTATTTTATAAATCAATATAATTAAATATCTTTGAGTTTTTTAATTAATATTTCATTGAATATAAACCCAATATTAAACAAATATTTTGGAGGCTCTACTTATCACTAATCTAGTGATTAGAGTATGAGAAGGTTTGAACATTTTCGGTCTCATCTTGTTATTAAACTATTTCTAACAGAAAGTGTATTCCAAAATGTACTTTTTTTTCTTTAGAAGCTTTATATAGTTAGTGTCCAGTAGTGCATACATACACTTTGCAGACAACAAGTTTATACTCAACCCCTTCTAGATCTAGACATTCAATTAATGTTACATTCAGATGTTCAACTCTTTCCATTATGTACTGTAATGTTATGCTTATGTATAGATCAAATTTGATGGACACGATATCGATATAGGATGGGTAAAATTTCCAGCTGGGTTAGTCAACAGTTTCTGCCACAATTCATTTTAAACTAAGATCCCACACAGAGTTATCAGTATCGTTTCACTTTAGATTTAAATTATATGATTGTAAAAATAACCATAATGTTGAAAATATGCTATAGCAATATGAAAAAATTCATATTTGTGTAAATTATTACACTGGTTTGTTGGTTAAATATAATAAAAAAATAATTTTTATAGTTAACTAAAAATATTTCATAAAAATACAACTCTTGAAATATATTTTTTTCAATTGAAGAAAAAAATATTTTTAAGTCTTTCATTGCTTTATATTTAGATCAATATTAAACTTCACATCATTTTTTAAAAATAAAATATAAAGTATTATATTTAATTTCTTTTTATATTAACCAACCCTACTCAATAGATGAGAGTACCATTAAAAATGTGACAATCAGAAATTTCAGAATTAGCGTATTAAATGTTTATTGATATGCTTCACCCACAAAAAATTCCACTATAATAGAATATTCTGCAACTGTGTTGCCATTGACTACAATGAAACGAATTACAACACATATGCAAAACATAACTAAATTATGCAAATATTTATTCCATTGAATATTAATCTATAATTTTTTTATTTTGAAATAAATATCTCATATCAATAGTATTTCACTCCATATTTAATAGCATTCTATACATGAGAGCACATATACACTTGGCTCACAAAAAAAAATGTATTCTAATATTGAGTTAATATTCTGTGATTTGAATTTCAAAATCAACACAAGATATTAAACATTTATATTATTATTAATTTTTGAGATTTTATCGATCTTTTTCTCTCAAAACATAACATTATTAATAAAATTCTTTAATTAGTTCACTAAAAGAAATATTACATTTGAGACAAAACTTAAAAGGAAATAAAATCAATAGTTTTTTGCATTAGTTTTGAATTCGCCTCAAAATAGAAATCGAAAATTAAATTAAAACAAGAATTCTTGTAATTAACTAAAATACTATGACTCGAGTGACCAACGGTTATGATCTCAAGTCTTCATTAGCACCGATGATGTCTGTGTCAAGTGATGTGGAGAGGGATGAGATGCCGACTTCGAAGTAAGCATTTTTTTCTCTATTCTATACATTCCTATCAATTATTTATAGTCAGAACTGAATTAAGTGTTAAAAAATTTATGAAATTAAAACAAATTGTTTTGATTTAATAATAATTGTTTTTTTCATTATTTAATTTATTATTCGTAAAGCATTTTATGGTGAAATAAAGTGTTGTATCCAAACACGACATCTAAAGTTTTGGCTCTAAATGTTGGACTCATTTAACTGATTGTTTTAATTAAATATTTATTGGGTTTTATATGAATTGTTAGTTTATTTTTTTCCGTACTCAAGGTTTTTGCCTGAATTTCTATGCGATTAAAAACGAGATTAAATTTTATATTTACAGTAGTTAAGCATTAAAAGCGGTAAACATTTTTAGTTTAGGTTTTTAGTATATCTAGACTTCAAAATACTGTTTTCAGAATATTCTGCATTTTTTTCTTATTTTAACAAAAGTGTATCTAAAAACAAGAATAATAATTGTTGTGTAAACAAAATTATTGTTTGTATTTGAATCAAATACAATAATAATAATACTATTGATGTGTTTCGAGACCACTGTATTAACTTTTAAAGAATTCTAAAACATTCAAACCAAAAGTCTTAAAACTGTAAGAATAAGTTTCAATATTTTATCTAAAATGCATTTAAATCAGAGATGACAAACAGCCGCTGGATTCTGTGATATTTTTTAAACTTGAATCTATATTTATAAACATATACAAACTCAATAGAAATCTATAGAATTTGTAAAAATTTATTTGGCTCAAGTTTAAACATATCACAGAAACCACCGGCTGTTTATCATTTCTGAATTAATTAATTCATTAAATTCAATAATTGATAGCATTATTTAATAAATTGTTTATATTGGCATTTAATTGGCAATATTGTGCTCATTAGTGGCATTCATTCATTTGCTCAGTTTGGAATATAAACTAGGCATTAGCAGTATCAATTTTATATGAAGTCTAATAAGCAATTATATTCCATAGGAATTAGAATCTATAGTAAATTGTTTACAAAACAGCAATAGTTTTGTGCGTCAATGCAATACAAATATTGTACTAGGCTATTACTAATAGATTGATTGTCGTTTGTCAGAATAAGTTGAAATCAAAAATAAATGAAAATGCAGGTTTATAGTTATAATATTAAACTATATAATCAGGTTTTATTCATAAAAATTATTTTAAAATTCAATGAAACTATAAATTAAAGTTGAAAAATAATGTTTTAAAAATTATCCAAGGTGATGACTATAAAGTATAATAGTGACATAAGCATAACAGTGTATAGCAGGCCTTAACATTTTTATATCACATGTTAAACTTCATCCAAAATACTTATTACTATAATTTCAATAATTTTATAAGAAATATGCTTTTTATTGGACAATTGAAATCAAATAATAAGACTAATTTAAACCCCAACTAAACTCTTAATAATATGATATATGTGTAAGAATTTTCAAAGTGAATCTTAGATTCACAAATGTTTCGCTTGGTGTATAGTAAGAAGCATACAAGTAAGTACTATAGAATTGAACACTAAACATTTCTTAATGACTGTTTTAAGTACTCTATAATAATTTTTAATAACTACTGAATAACATGAGTTAAACTTTAACTTAATTAATAGTCTGATAATTTATTGTAACAAATCTATTATTATAGCAATTTAATTCTTATTTGAAATATAAGAATTTTTTTTATTAAGAAATAATAATTAAATAATTTTTGAAAAATATTAAGAAGTAAAAAAGCTATTTACTTATCTATTATCAACATTATCATTGATTACTAATAATATTAATCGATTTGTTTATATTTTTTCTATTTACCTTCATTAATTCTAATTATTGTACTATATTTGCCACTAATATAATTTACACCCATGTTTATTTAATTATTAAATGAAATCTACTTTTACATTTTAACGCCTAACTAATAAGTTAGCTTAGAATAGTTCTTGTAAAATTCAGAATTGGATTAAAAAGATCTTTTTACATTTACTGTACATACAGTATCTTTATTTTATTTTATAATTTATCAGTTCAATTTTACTAAGGTAAGTTTGAGATGTATAGTTTTTTTTATAAAAGAATCGACGCTAAATTATTGCTATTAAATTTCCCCAAATCTTCTTATACTCTCAAACACTCGCATATTATGTTTAATTTAAAGACTAATTATAATTCTTAATTACTGTAATAATAAGAAAAATTCTTAAAATTCAATTTTTTTTGCAATAGATATACAAAGTTAAGTGAAAAATTTCGACAATCAACGAATCAACAGCTCTTATGTAATATGTTTTGCGGAGGAAGAAAATGCAAATATGAATCATATAGTAATTGGTCAGAAGAAGAAAAGGCATTACCCGGAATATTTTCGCACTGGTATTGGTTAAAAAATAAGGTTTTTAAAAAATATTGTAGACTATTATTTATATCTCTTAGGGTTACAGAAGACATCATAGCAATGGCCAGACCTAATACGGAACTAATAGAGAAATTCAATTTAATTCATTATTTCTATGAGTAAGTACAATTTAATACATAAAGACATTTTGTCCAGAGAAGCAGGAGTTTCGAGATTTCCAGAATAAGGCAACAAAAAAAATTAAAAATTCAATAGTATTTTTGAAACTTAAAGAAATAATAATTTAAATATCAATCAAATATATTGTATATAATATATGATCCTTAAATATATTTCTAGTAATGTTAAACTAATTTATATCATGAATGAACAAAAAAAATCCAGCACGAAATTCATATCCTCTGATTGTTTATGCCGAGTCAACTATAGATTGCTCGCAAGGTTTCCTCCCCTTAAGCTGAATGTGCCATTTCCTTAATATCCAATGAAAGTCTGCCTAAATTATTGTGTAAATAACTGAAATTTGTCAAATTCTTGTTAATTTTGTTTTTTAACTCGGCTTTCCAAGAAAAATGAGCATATAAATTTGTTTTCACCCCACTCCCACCACCGCCTCTACCACCTTTCCACCCATCCACATCGTTCCTGTATTAAGGATTTGATACCGCCGCCCCTATAGGATTTGAGCTTATACTAATCATATGAGATGGGAACTATGATAATGCTATGGGATGAGAGTTTATGTTAATCCAATGGGATGGTAGCCGATGATCTGCCTAAGAGATTTAAATTTATGATAATTCTATGGGATAGGAGTTTTCAATGCAATGGGAACCTATGGCTATTATATAGGATGAGAACCTATGATACTTATATGGGTAGAAGTTTTCAAATGGGATGGAAACATACGATAATCCTATGGGATTAGTACCTCTGATAATCTTATGGAATGGAAACCTATGTTTATCTTTTCGTAACAACTTACTCAAATACAGTGACAAATGTGGCCAAAGGCAACATTTTGAACCACTTAAACTTTTTCTAGAGTTTATTTTTATATGATGATTCTATGGGATGGGAGTCGATGATAATGCTAAGTCTATGAGAAAACATGCATTAAGCAAATATAATTCCTCTTAAGATATTTCTGGGAAAGCGGAGTTATGTATATTAATTGTTCATTCTTGTTTCTTAAATCCTTGCAGAATTCATAAATATTTGTTTAAACGTGTCATTTTTAATTAAATTCTTCACAAAAATTTTAACATGCCGAAATACTCATTTTCATCCTAATGTCCAAAATTTGTCAAATTTACGAGGTCACAGCTCAGAATACCTCTCCTGACATTTCGCCAAACCAAATATCCCCTTCTGAAATTTTGAGCCAATAATATACAGAATTATTTCACAATAGCTTGCACACCAATCCAAATACCTGACCTTTTGCTTTACAACTAATTCTATCTGGGAATATTTTATTGTGGCATTTATAGAATACATTAAATATGATTTACTTCTAGCAATAAATTTTTTCTTATTTTTGCCTCTAATAACAGAAATAATATAAAATCAATAATAAACCTGCAGGAGCCGGGAGAGCATGCTGGTTGTGGTAATTCTTTAACTGCCAGTGGTTTCTCATACGACCCAACATTTTTTATGGAGAATAATGGTATTTAAAACTAATGGTTCTAATAAATCAGATATATTATAAACAAAGTTGAATTCAGAGCTGATAAACGCCGGATCTGATAAGAAATTCAACCTGTTTCAGACAAAGTAATGCAAACTTTGTTAGGATCTATGGAGTTAGTATAAGTTGGTCTGACACAAGTTCAGATTCATATCAGAAACGGCCAGGCGTTTATCAGCTCTGCTTGAATTTTATAATTTTCTCTTATTTATATCAATAGTTTATTTTTACAATTTTCAATGGAAAGACTATTCGATTGTGTCGGACGAAGTGCTGTTAGATATGGTCAAAGTATTGACTTTTGCACTTACAGAGGGAAAGGTACTTTGTATAATTTTAATTATAGTAATCTACATTAAGATTTATGCACAAAGCCTTACGCTCTAAACGATCCTGTTAAATTTTACAACGATAGTTCTAGAAAAGCTACCCCTACCCTTTAGAGCTACCCCTTACAGAAATTTATAATATAATATCATCAAGTGTAATTGTCCTTCGAAAATAAAACATTTTTTCAAGTTTTTGTAAAATAATATTTTTAAAATTTTGTTTAATACTGTATGAATTTGATATATATATCTGCGCTAATTCTATTCGAATCTCATTAACTTTATTGGATGAGAAAGTGATAAAATAATTCGTTTCCTTTTCTAACACATAAACTCTAATTGAAATTACAATTTATTCTGTTGTCGACTGCTTTGCATATTTCTAATCATGAAATACTGTTAGAGAAACAAATTTAATTAATGTATACAAACAATAGGTTGCCATTCACTGTCACGCAGGACTTGGACGTACGGGTGTTCTCATTGCCTCATATTTGGTGTTCACATACCGGTGTAAACCTCATGAAGCGATTAAATTCGTTAGATCTAAGCGGTAATGAATACCATTTGAATTACTTATTACAATCAATTTCTATGGAATCGAAGGAAAAATGATTAGAGAAATTATTCAACCTGGGTATTTTAATAAGTATATTCTTTATGTTGATTTAGTTTTACTCTTATCTTATAATTTTACGTCACCATCGTCAATTATACATGTATATGTATGTTAATAATAAATAGCGTCTTATTTTCCTGCAAGCACGCATTCACAAAATATAACATTCTAGCAGAATTTGAAAATTGATCTGATTTAATTTTGATATTTTATCAAGTTTTTACCGAATATCGTATTTCATTTCTAGTGGTTTAAAACACTTATTGTAATATTTAGTTAGTATATTTTCAAGGTTTAGGAATGTAAACCTAATTTACACAAAGATGATTTAGTCTTGAGATTATTAAAATCTATACATTTTTCTTGAGTAACTCTAGATATTGTAGTGTATACATGTGTCAGCTGATTCTTATATATCATTTTATAAGCACGTGTTATTATTTAATCTTGGGATATATTATATTAAATTATATTGTATTGGGAAATAC
>JAQFXN010004072.1:0-10174 GCA_034693365.1 Liacarus xylariae
TATGTGCCCGAAAAGGGTGACTCCTTCTGTGATCCGGCAATAGAGAGCCAGCAGTGGCAGTCTGTTTGTTCAAGAATATAAAAGAATCACATAAAAGAATTCAATCAACTCAATTAAACAGGTTAGTCTTAATTAATTATTTTACACAGAATAGAGCCTTCAGCCCTATGCTTTAAGACACGAAGACACAAAGTTGGACGGGTGGTCCAAAGGGACGTTTGAAAGTCAACACCCAGAGTAGAAAACGTCTCAAAATATTAAATACATTATCATATAAATATTTTTATTACAGCTCCTAAACCAATAATTCAATTTAATCGAGTTTTTAGAACAGAGTTTCTCAGTCTAACGATAAACTATTTCTGAGCGGATTATTTGATATCTGGTTCTATGTCACCAAACACATCTCTGGAAAAGGATACTCTAAAAGTAATAGAGCTCCAGTTGATAGACGCCAAAATTCTAATGACAAACACTGCATAAATACAATCAATAATAATGGTATATTTAAAATTAATAATAATAAATTTTATTCAATAAATATACTAAATTATGATTTAAATTTAGATAATAGCTATGGATATACTGCGATCTATGTAGGACTACACTACTATAAACTAAACATCGCAATTAATCTTAAGAATAATATAACTTTAAGAAATCTTTGGCGTAAAGTCCGCAATGATTACGGGAATTGCATTCTTCAAGAAAATGAGACAAAAAGGATGTGTGAAAAAATGAGTCCCCCCGACTTTGATAAATCGTTTGGAAGCGAATACTTTGAAAAAGTGCAAAATTATTTCAATCGAAATAATTTGAATTATCAGTTGGTTATTGTTTCAACGAAAGACTTGAACACAATTCTATTCAATGGTCAAACTCAATATTCTAATCTGATTTTCCTGGAATACATTGAAGATGAGGAACATAAAGGATATTAAAATTTTATTAAGGATTTGAAGACACTGTAAAAATCCGAATATATGTCAATGGTGCTTCATAGCACATAAATCAATCATACATCGTTGCAATATAAGCTGCAAAGCATGCAAAGCGTCTATCGATTGCGAATTCATTGAATTAATTGATTGCGATATATGTAACCGTTCATTCAAAAGCAACCAGTGTTATAATAATCACTTAACAAATCTCAATTGTTATATCGCAAACAAGTGCACTCTATGTGATGTGGAATACAAATTCAACAATAATAGGCATCATAAATGTGATGAATACTTCTGCACTACATGTAATACAAAGTATAAAATGGAACCGCAATACTGCTTTATGACTAAGCCAATCTTAGAGCGATTGGAGGCAGATGACTGGTTTTCCGAGACATATCACCACTGATGAAGAAAAAGATAAATTTATTTATTATTTTAAACTACGAGAAGGTAATTCAATAAATAATATTTGGTTCTATTTCTAACAGTTTTTTATTATTGTAGATGTGCTGCTGGATAAGGATAAAATGATACCAAACAGTGGCTTACGATTCATAGCAAAGCTTATGCTTAACAGTCTAGGGAAAATTAGGCCACAGACCGAACCAGGGTTCGACAATGATTTGTTATACATACGACGATTATATGAAACTTAGCTGATATCCGAAAATAGAAATCAAAGCAGAAATTTTGATTAATTTAGACACTTTGATTGTTAATTATAAGTTAATTGAGGATGAATTGGATAAACCGGGAAACACAAATATGGCAATTGCATCAATGGTTAAAGCAAATGCCAGAATAAAACTTTTCACTGAAATGTTTAAAGTGGAGAAATCATCTCCCGGAAGTTTGCTTTATAAAGTTACCGATTTAATGTTCTTCTTTTGTGATAATCTCTTTGTTGGGCATATTGTTAGTGTATTTTCTATTTGTTTGATATCTTTTTAGTGAATTTTCTATTTATTTGATATAAAGTTAGTGTATTTTTTCTTTGTATGGTATAAAGCTAGTGTATTTTATATACGTTTGATAATAAGTTAGTGTATAACTTAATGTATAAGTTAGTGTACCTCTTTGTAGGGTATATTGTTAGTGTATTTTCTATTTGTTTGATATATTGTTAGTGTATTTTCTCTTTATTTAGTATAATATCAGTGTATTTTCTGTTTATCACATATTATGCTAGTGTATTTTCTGTTTATTTAGCATTATGTTAGTGTATTTTCTATTTATTTCGTATATTGTCAGTGTATTTTCTGTTTATTTGGTATAAAGTTAGTGTTTTTTCTATTTATTTGGTATTATGTTAGTGTTTTTCTCTTTGTGTACTAAAATGTTAGGGTAATTACATGTTTATCAGCTAATTGCTAGTGTCTTTTCTCTTTTGGTACTAAAATGTTAGGGTAATTACATATTTATAAGCAAATTGTTAGTGTTTTTTCTCTTTGGGTACTAAAATGTTAGGGTAATTACATATTTATCAGCTAATTGTTAGTGTGTTTTCTCTTTGTGTACTAAAATGTTAGGGTAATTACATATTTATCAGCTAATTGTTAGTGTGTTTTCTCTTTGTGTAATAAAATGTTAGTGTAATTACATATTTATCAGCTAATATCTAGTGTCTTTTATTTTTGGGTACTAAAATGTTAGGGTAATTACATATTTATCAGATAATTGCTAGACTCTATGTGGTTACTATAACGTTAGGGTAATTACTTGTATATCAACTAATTGTTAGTCCATTGCCCCTTTGATTATTAAAATGATAGAGTTGATAGACGAAGATAGATGATGTCTGCTTAAGTAATAGGGGCCAGAGGAACGGTAAGTCCTTGTGCCTTCAGGTATAACTCTCTTTACAGGATCAGTGAACACAACACCTATTGGTCTCCGAAGAAGGGATAAGCCGTTCAATACACTTACCAAAGATCAAAACACCTTGCCAAACGAGTTGATACAGAGGACCTGTTAACCTATTATCTGCGGTAGACGGGCGGTGACAGTAAGACGAGTGATCGTGGCTGAAAGAGCGAAAAGTCTTACAAAATTATTTCTTTTTAATTCGCTAAAATATTTGAATATTATAGTTTACTACTTAAGTATTAGAAAATTTTCCTTATTATTAGTAAAATGTTAGTTCATTTACCTCAATATATTAAATTTAACATTATTTTTTTCTAACTTCAATAATATAGATTATATTCGTTAAGTTAATTAAAATATTAGTGCAAAATCTTAACTAATATTGTATATGAAACTACGATATTGCTGTAAAAAATACTTAAGCGCAAGAGTACTGTGTATAGGACGTAATTGATGATAGATCGTATATTACTCTATAAAATAGATATGAAATAAGCCTATAATACCAACATTAAAATCAGGCCTTTTGTAGGTGTAAACACTACACACAATATTATTTTAAAAGATGTTAAAAATATATACTGCAAAACTCATTTATTAAAAATTAATAAAAAAAATTAGAGCTGTATTTAAAAAAGTTTTTTATTATTTAAATTAAATATTATTAAGTTATACATTGAATTTAAAAGCAAATCATATATAAAATAATTTTATTTTATAAGTTATGTTTCTTAACATTTGGTTTAATTGTAGGAATTGTCAAAATTTTAAATGGCCACTACTCTGTTTTTCACAAATTCCGGTCTTAGCTTGTTGTACATAATAATCTTCCAATATTTTACCATAATTAATCAATTTAGTGCTCTTTTCATTATTTGGTAAACTTTTATTTTTACAATTCTTTAGGTATTCATTGAGTCAATCCTCTACTCCAAGCAACTTATTCCAATCATTTTTATGTTTCTGTTCCCAATCAATAGATTCAATCTCTTTTATCTGTGCTTTTCTTTGTTTTGGTTTAGCATTTCTTTTAATTGGTTTTTTAATTGTCTTTTTCTTCGATTTCCGAGATTTGTTTTGTTGGATTAATTTAAGTATTTTCCTGACTGATTCCAAGAATTACAAAAAACATTCATGTCTATCTTTTTCTTTGAACGTTTAGTCATCTTTTCTTTATCCGTATCTTCCTCATCCGTTTCAACCTAATCATAATCTGACACTTCGTCCACTGCATCAGACTCATATCCATCAACAGCATCATCGTCAAATACAGTTGATTTTACATTATTAAATCCAGATCCGCCACTTTGAGCTTTTGTATTAGGATTCATTGATTCAAGCTTTTCTATATCACTTTTCTAGCGTCTTATAACTCTTTTATCAATATTATACATAGGAGATGCTTCATTATTACTATTCTTTTCAGCAAAATTTATAACTTCTAATTTGAACTCAGCTGAATAAGATCTACGAATATTTGATTCCATTTTATTAATTTTGGTTTATAAAATATTTTGTATTTAAAAATTGTTTTTATATTCAGAAAGAAAATTATATTTATTTCATAGGTGTAGGACTTATATAGATTATTGCTTAACTATACTAGCATATAAGCGAAATAGGACTTATTCATACAACAATATAGGAGTAAATAAGGTTTGCACATAGTATAAGATAGGACTAAATAGGACTAACACATTGGACAGCAGTAGACCAATTAGGACTAATATATACTACAGCATAGTATCAACTGAAGCTTAATCACTTTATAAGATAGGATTTAATAGAACTTCAGTAGACTAATTAGGATTTATATATACTACAGCTTAGGACCAACTAGAGCTTATTCACTGTATATCATAGGACTAAATAGGACTTACACATAGGTTTACACTGAACTAATTAGGACTTTTACATACTATAACATAGGACCAACTAGGGCTTAATCACTGTATAAGATAGGACTAAAATGTATTTTATACACAGGAATACAGTTGACTAATTAGGACTTATTCATACATCAGCAACGCACTAAATTGGACTTATTTATATTATATGATAGGACTAAATAGTATTTATTCAGAGGGCAACAGTGGACGAATTAGGGTTTATTCACAAGATACCTCCAAACAAGACACGTATTAAACAATATCTCTCTTATTCCTTTATAACTCTGTAAATAATTAGTTTAGATTATTACTGAACATTAATTTCATGTACAGGAGGTTTATATAGCACTTGTATTAGTAGAGCATTTAAATTTAAGATATATATATGAAGGAAATATATTCAATGAGTACTCAGACTCTTTGTATCTGTTGTTTATCAATAAGATAAATTTATTTAATAAAATTATTAAATTATTACTGATGCACATAGTGCCAAAAAACAGATAAATTTAAAATATTACTTAGAATTGATGTCAAATTAACTATGCTTGTGAATTAAGTATAAATTGTCAATTGAGTATAAAAACTGCTGCAAATAATTATCGATATTCTGTTTAAGAATTGCCTTCGAATAGGGCTTATAATGAGTTTCAAAAGGAAGAGTGTTTTAATTGAGAAATTTGAAGGTATGTAACAGGCAGGTGACATTGTTTTGATGTGACTCAAAAACACTTTATCTATTTTTTTAATTGGTTTATTTTCTTAGATAAAGAAAACAGAACCACTTTCTGCCGCTTCGGAGACGACTTGTGTGGATAAATATTAAAGTTTCTCTGGCCAATAGACAAGTTTCGCTATGAGTATGTCTCAAAAGATTGGCAGAGATATTTATTTACAGATGGATATCTCTATTTATCACAACTAAAGTTGACCAGTAATGACCTTCAACTGTATCGGCGGGTTGTCCCAAAACCTGGTCACTTATTTAAGCACACAAGCTATTTTGAGTTCGATTTGGATAAAAACACATACAGAACCTGCGGAAGCTGGAAATGTCACACTATGGCTCCAATCAATGGAAAGTTCCCGTGGTCACTTAGAAAGTTTCATTTCACTACAAAATTCAATGTCTCTAATGAAAATGAATTTAATTTCTCCACCTATTGTTACGGCTCTAAGGCAGTAACTTTAAACATAAAATTCTTACTAACGAGTAAATCAGCAATTTTAGTCAGTTTACTGCTTTAACTAAATTGAAAATAGAATCACCGGTAAGTGTTACCCACTTAACAATACTCCCACCTATCAAACACTTGGAACTCACGAATGTTCTCAATTCTTATGTTAACAATATGTTGGCCCCACTGCCAAGTACGCTTCGCTTATTTATTATGTTTTCACATGAAATCTGCCGTTCACTACTAATGTCAAAATGCAAAGCAGAGGTTTGAGGAATACTATGGTTAAATTGGCGAAATGTGTCTATCTTGGCCAGATAAATATATTGCCGAACTATAATGGATTTATATACATTCCTACGACTATGTTTTCGATCATAACTCTGGATGTAGCTATACCTAACCTGTTCAGACACCCACTATTCAATTTAATTAAATAATTCGCACTAGTTTCAAACAAAGATCTCAATAACGAATTGATGGAACTACTGGACAACAATAATTCAATCCGAGCTATTTGCCTAAGAGTAGAACAGATATTACATCAAATACTGGATATATTTATGGTTAAAGCTGCACTAAATGAAAAGAAAAACTACTCAATTGGTATATTTACCCAAACATAGCCTACTTCATATCAATTGAGAGATAATTTTAATATTTATTTAAATTACAGATACATATTAATAATGTTATTATTTAAATATATATTATTACCTAAAACATTATTGCTTTTATCGAAAATAAATTACGTTTATTGTATATTTAGAATTTTGGTTTGATTAGTAAGTAATTTTTGCAATATGACATTTTACGATATATTAGAAACTCTGTTAATCTGTTGATATTTTATACCTTTTTATATTATAGGTACTTGTATATATGCATATCTAAATAGTAATCATTTGTAAGGCTAGATAGGACCAATGCATAGGATAAGATAAAACTAAATAATAATAAAGATTAATAAGGACTTATGCACACTACAACATATTACTAAATATGGCTTATTCACTGTATAAGATAGGTCTAAATATAACTTGCACATAGGACTACAATGTAATAATTAGGACTAATACACACTAAAGCGTAGGACTAACTAGGGCTTATTCACGGTATAAGATGTGTCTAAAAAGGATTTACACATAGGACTACAGTTGACTAATTAGGACATACAGACTATAGCCTTGTGGTAAATAGGACTATAATGTAATAATTAGAACTTATACACACTAAAGCGTAAGACTAGATGGGACTTATACACACTAATGCGTATGACTAGATAGGACTTATACCATTAAATCGTAGGACTAAGTAGTGCTTATTCACTGTGTAAGATAAGACTAAATAGGATTTATTGCCTGTTTAAGATAGGACTAAATATAATATACTCCTAGGACTACAATCGACAAATTAGGACTTATACATATTACAGCATAAGACTAAATAGCCTTATTATTATCATAAGATAAGTCTAAATTTATAATTATAGAAATAATTATACCAATTGTTGTTTAATTATGTTTTTATTTTGATAAAATTTCAATCAACAAATAATTCAAATAAAAGAATATTTTATTTTAAGTTAAATATATTTATTAATTTAGTTAATTTAAGTAATTTTCATAATTTTGTTTATAAATAATAATTAGTGAGAAATTTAATAAAATAATTTGAAAGATTATTAAAGTTATTAAGTAAATTTCTTTTGTAAAGATCCGCTATTACATTCATCTCTTCATATGTCAGGTCAATAGTTGTCTCTAGGCCATCAGATTTACGAACTCTAATAGTGAATACTTTCGTTGACTTGTCGTTTTGGAAGAATTTTAATTTTCTTCTGATATCATTAAACAAATGCTCTCGTCGGTTTTTTATGTACGGCAGAAGTGTTGCGAATTCTTCCGGTGTTAAGCAAACACCGATCCGTGTAGATCTATAAACAGATTCGTTCCCGAAATGAAGGCGAATATCGATTCAATAATCTTGATTCAGTGCTCCACAGCACAACATAGTGATGTATTTATTGAAATTAATTATACCACTCAATTTAAATGAAGACAATGGAAAGAAATATGGCATTTTATTTAATTACTTTAAAATAACACTTTTAATAAAAAATATTAATATCATTCATATCATTTTATTATATTTCATTTAATTATTGTATTCTTTAAAAAAAATCTATAAAATAACAAACATTACGTTTACGGCTAAATTAAATTGTGCTCATAATTTAAAATTAATAAATGAAAATTTGTGTAATACAGAGTACAAAAATAATAAATTCAATTCAGTTATATTAAGACTTTCTAAACCACGAGTTAATGCACTTATTTTCCAATCCGGATCTATGGTCATTACGGGCGCCAAATCAATATGTGGACTCAAACCGCCAGAAGAATCGCTCATATGATACAAAAGTTAGGATTTGATGTACAACTAAACAATATACTGCGCCAAAATATGGCAGCAGCGGCTGACCTCAAAAAGAGACTGAATTTACCATCAATTGCTGAGCATATCGGTAAAACAGCCTCTCATGAAACGGAGATATTTTGTGGACTTATACTGAAATACGAAGAGAAGAGTCTTACAGCACATCATATAGGAAAAATTATCATTACTCGATGTAAATGCGAAGAAGACATCGAATTAATATTGAATTATTTCATTGAAAAAGCCGAACAAAAAGTAACAGAATTAAAATCTCTGGCCATTCAAACGAAGATGGATGAGGACATTGAACAAGCTATGAAAGTATTTAGAAATAAAAAACCTAATTAGATTAATATTTAGTTATAACAATTGATGTAATTTAAAAATTATTTGAAAAATAAAATAAACTTATTTCTATTAATTTCATATTACTTATTCTGATGACGTACTTTATAGCAAAATTTACGACGTAATTTATGTATTGTACCAGAATGGCAACGCCCTACAATCCACTCTAAAGCATGCGCAGGCATATGAACACTGTAATTTATGGGTGACTTAGATTGACTGATATGTAGGACGTATTTTATGAATTGTACCAAAATTGATGCCAAGAGTCCTCTTTTGCGTATGCGCAGAAATTTTGACGACGTAATTTATGTATGATGTAGTTTTACCTGAATTAGACGACTTAATTTATGTATTAAACCAAAATGGATGCGCACTAAATTCCAGTCTGACGCATGCGCAGACAAATTGTCACTACATAATTTATGTATGAAATAATTTAGTATGATTTAACCGACGTAATTTATGTATGACTCAATTTTTGTCTATTTTATACTACATAACTTATTAATGACCCCAAAATGGCGATCCACTATTAGGCAAGTGATGACGTAATCTCCATTTTTCAACAATAATTTCAAGACGTATTTTATGAATTACCCACTTTACGTCATTTAAACAAGACGTAATTTATGAAAGGCCTAAAAATATACCTTGCACTGTAAGGCGATGACGTCAAAGCCACACCCACTTTCTCTCGTCCAAACACAGCGTCTGCCTCGAGTCGACTAATACTAATAATATATATTCGGAAGATTTGCACATTATTCTTTCATTCCAAGCTATATTAAAAGTATTGTTGCGATTTTGCAATAATTCTGTATTCTCATTGACACGTTTTACTGAAATAAATTATTATAATTATTAAAATTATTTTAATTCAAAAATAGTAACACAAATAAACAAGGTGCCCTCGTGTTCAAATAAAAACGGACCTGTAATGTCGACATGTAATGCGGTGACAGCAGCTTTAATTTGATATTATTTTAATTGTGTCTATTAAATATTTAAAACATCTAATATATGTTATTATAGATATATCATTAATATGTTATATCTATACTAGATTTATAGGACAGTTTGAGTATTCGTTTGCGACCGCCATTTGTATTGTGAGTTGAATAGTACTGATGAAGGAGTACAGGATAGAAATGAATTGTAGGTTTTTAAAATTCGCAACTAAATTCACCTACATACTGAATTGTTACTGGATCGAGCATTCATTGCTATTGTCTCGAATTTTATCAATTTAAAATAGGATTTCGATTTAAATTAGTTTTACTTCCACTTTTGAAAAAATAAGTATATAGAATCATTTCCACCCTTACCCCACCACCACTACTAATTATTTAAATATGATGAATAATAATTGGTCCAATACAATTTATATTGTTTTAGTAATGCAACTCAATAGCCGCTGTCATACGCACAAGTGATCAGATATTTCTTATGACATATAACAGAAGATATTTAATTGATTATAGTTTGGTCTTTAACTTTAAACTTA
>JAQFXN010004073.1:0-10172 GCA_034693365.1 Liacarus xylariae
GGGTGGGTGGTAGGTAGGGCGGGGCGGCGGGTATTATATCTTCATTACTAGTTGAGATGTGGGTGGGTGGTAGGTAGGACGGGGCGGCGGTAATCATATCTTCATTACTAGTTGAGATGTGGGTGGGTGGTAGGTAGGGCGGGGCAGCGGTAATCATATCTTCATTACTAGTTGCGATGTGGGTGGGTGGTAGGTAGGGCGGGGCAGCGGTAATCATATCTTCATTACTAGTTGCGATGTGGGTGGGTGGAAACGAATCTATATACTCCTTTTTCTTCGAAAGCGGAGTTAAAAACTGTTTTCAGCTTAAAAATTCAATTATTTTTTGAAAAATTTTCGAGATATGGAGGGTATATTGCAGGGGTGTTCAGACTCAGTGAGTGCTTAAAAGCACCTTAGAATTGAGATATCGCGGAAATAATAAATTCAGGGTATTTTCACATAATTTTAAGAGGTCAATCAGGGTGTGTATTTTGTGAACCCCAACTTTTGTTTTTGAAATTTTTCAAACTTCCAATGAAATCCTATAAGTTTTTCACCCCTATTTTTTAATATTTTGAAATTTTTAAAAGATACTCCGCCCTGATCGACTTGCTAAAATAATGTGTTAAGTAACTTGAGTTGATTATTTCGTCGATATCTCAACTCTCATGTGCTTTTTTTTGGCACTCTTTGAGTCTGGATACCGATGGAATATTGGTTATACTCCCATACCTACACAAGGTTTGGAGTTCGAGGCTCATAGAGGTCCGGCCCAGGCCCGTGAAATATTTACAGGTCGGGGTCAAGTGCACCAATATTTTGATCCTAGGCTCATGCTGACCAGGCCGGTGATTTTCGGGCCTGTGTTCATCACTATTCAGTACAGATAATAAAGAATAAATGAACGTTTTAGAATTGGATTTAAAATTTTAGTATGAAAGATAGCGCCACAATAAGTTTTTTAAAAAAATCATCTAAAATTTTTGAATTGTAATTATGATTAACATCGTAATTTATGAAAATTTAAAATGTTAACATATTCCTTAAATTATATTGAGCAGAATAATATAGAAAAATAAAAATTGATTTGGTGAAGATTCATATCGAATACATGAATAGAGAGAATAATGTCCTAGACTACCCTCTACACTACTTTGTATGCAATTTAGACATATATACTTAGAATTTGTCTCATGTGATATAATTTGTTGTACTAGCTTTTAAAGGGTTGTTGGACCTATAATGTCCACACTCCTACTTTTGGGCCTATTTTGCTCCAAGTTCTATTATATTTTTTAAAACGATGTTTAAGAATGAAAGTTAATTTATAGATTATTTAGTCTAGCACAGTCAATGCTAAACACAATATAGAGAAGTGTGTTGACAACTTATTGACAAGATCTAAATCTATCTAGGATAGGGATGAACAATGAACTCTAATTTAGGGGGTATAGGGTACTGATAAGAGCCTCAACATTACAGGGGGTATAGAGGGGGATATTTTGAATCTACAAGATAGTGCAGAATTTTATTAAAAAATGACGCAATTTAACAGAATTTCAACCAATTCTGCAAGAATTTAACAAAATATGACGTGATTTAACAGAATTCCGACAAATTCTGTAAGATTCTGTTATTTATTTAAGAATTTACAGAATAATCTTAAAAACGATGTCTTCGGCGCCATTTTCCCAAATTTTTCAGGGAGGATGGGTCCTAATTTTTTCTTCATCACAGGGAGGGGCAATATCACCCCCATCCCTAATCTGGGATATTATTTTGAACATATAGTGAAGAAAAAAAGTTGAAAAGTTAAAATCAATTTCTGAGCAATAAATCTAAGTTTAAAAAGGATAGAGGTTACAGAACTTAGCTATTTAAAGCAGAATTCAGCATAAGTTGACCTAATTTTACAAGAATTTAGTCAAATTTGTAGATCTTTAGAGAATATATCAGAAATATATGATTTTGGTAAAATATTTATTTAGAAAACTTATTAGAAGTGGACACTTATTGCAGGAATGTGTAAATACTCATTAGATTTATTATTTTTGTTATTTCAAGCCTTTAAAAAATTTATATATAATATTATGATGAAGCACAAGTAATAAAATTTATAATTAATCTAGTCAAATTTAAAAATAATTCATGCTTTCAATTTTGATCTTAACTAAATCAATAAATGAATATTTAAATATAAAACTAAATTTCTTTTAATAAAATTTAATTTAATTCAAATTTAAATAGACCAGGGGTTGGCATGCTCTTTCTTCTAGAGAATATGGGATATATGTAAATTGTTATATGTTTTTTGAAATCATAGTTAGCATAATTTGTTTTAATGAAAAATGCAAAGGGAGGGAAATTATCACTGGTTCAAAATGCTATTAAATGGGGATATTTTGAGAAAAGATTTGACATAAGTAGGTATTTTGCTTACACCTCCTTGCTGACTCCTTAAATAATATTTAATAAAGAATCTGCTTTCAAATAATAATTTGTCGAAACAAAAGTTGTTAAAAAAAATAATAGACTATTTGCTCTTATTAGTTGGCTATACTCCCACTCCTTGCACGTAATTTTCAATAAACATTAAGTAATTGATTGTTTATTTAAATAAATGGTTTCGAAAGAAATTTATTTAAAAATTTACAAATCTTTGAGAAAATCAAATAAAGTGAAACGAGAAAAGTGTAAATCGGTTTTCACTTTTATACTGAATTCCCTTTTCTTCTAGCATTCCATCACAAATATTACATCAAATCTCATCAGAAAATCTCTTTCATCTCGTGTAAAGAAGTGTTTGAAGACCTGTTGCGAATCGCATTACACATAGAATGGAGTGAAATATATATATAAGTTAAACATTAAGTATTTATTTAGCCTTATATAACACTTAGAAGAAAGCAATTTGTCGAAAGCCATAAAGAAATAGGTAATGGTGTGAGAATAGTAGCAGAAAAGCGTGTATAATAAACACACCAAAGGGAGTGGAATGTGATTCAACATCACTATTACCCGACATCACTACCAGATTAAGGGAACATCAAATCGCATTGAATATAAATATATATTTCTTTGATTTCTTTTTTCTCCCCTCTCTATCGAGTGCTGTTATGCTTCGTAAGCCCTAATCGAGTATTGTTTTACAGATCAAACCCAAACTTATTAAAGCAAATAAAAGCAATTCTCGTTTACACTATTCGATAGTAAAATAATATATAAATAAAAATTAGAGAAAATCTAATAATAGAATAGAATAATAGAATATTTTATTGAAAAATCAATATCGAAATGACGGCAAATAAGAATGTTTGGAATTCATTTCTTTGCTCTAAACGATTGTCATTTGTATTGAAAAACACGTGTAATTCTGGTATGAATTTTCTGAAACATATTTCTTGAATAAAATGCTTTAATGGCTGTGTCTATGAAAAGCATTGAGTGAAAGCGTAGTAATAAAAAGTAGAGTAAGTTTATTGAAAACACTTGATGTTAGAAATGAAAAAATAATGTCGGGGGCAATAAAGGTAGTTATTTTCCGCTCGACGGACTACTTATATGCAATGCTGGAAAGGGTGAGTTCGTGCTCGGCATAGCTTCTCACTCTTGAGTCTTGCATGGCTTCTATGGCAACTCAAGTCATAACAGTCGTATGACAAGAATATCCACTTAGACTAATTTGATTTCTGTGGTCTCTGCTCTCTCTATTGCTCTCTACTCTGTGCTCAATGCTCGCACCCTTTTTTTCATATTATTTAATTCCTTTATCTTAACTCACGAGTGAAAACAAGTGATGAAAACATCTAAAACATTAAGAAGTAGGCGAAGTCAGTCTTTCTCACTGAACCACTCGTGAGGATAATATGATTAAAAGAACAAAGAATTAGCGGTGAAAAGATGTTTTATGTTTAACTATTAGAGCCATCACAGCCTTCTATAGTGTCTATAGCCCTGTACTTAATTATAGAAAGATAGAACAAGAGGAGAGAAGAAAGTGTGAACTTTGCTTTATTATTCTCGCCATAAGTACACTAATGTAATACTGCATTAAATTATAATGAGAGCACATCTTTGCCTTCTATAGCGTTGTTTGTCTTTCATCCGACACAAGTACTATATCTTTCATCGAAAGCAAATTTTCTTTTGTCAAGTTTAACACATTTAAAGCGCAAAACACCGTTACTATACTTACAGGGATTTGAATTTATAATTTAGTTTTATTGTATAAATTATAAGTTTGAATATAATTGACTATAGAATTGGAATAAAGGATCGCAAAGCAGAACAACTTAACAGATAGACAGACAAACAGATAAACTTATTGTAGAAAATTGATCGTCAGTTTTGTGATTTGTTGCTCATTCGTCACCAAAAGCTCTTATCAATTGAATGCACACAACATTTAATAGCAAAATATAAATAAATATATAAGTGGTATCAGATTTCAATGCTCTGACCATTTGTTGTATTGCTTTAATATATTCAATTGTCTCCGCATTTATATTATACAATATCTGTATATAATAGTGTATAACTGTATACACAGAATCGCCAGTGCAGTGCAGTATTCCCTACACCTGCCTTCGCGGCTTGTAATTACTCTAATTTGGAATTAACAAATACTTTATTCTACCAGAGCTTTACAAAGCTTTGGGCTATACTTGTTTGAAAGGGTTGTCAGAGTTATTGGTTTAGAAATACTACTGCAGTCGAACATAATGTTTACGCATTTAATAATAAAATATAAGATTCAAATGAAAGAGTAATAAATCGATTGAAGAAATGAAAATCCGTTTAAACAATAAAAAATCTTTTTTAATTCTCTCATCTATTCATACAATTTGACAATTTTTAAAAGTTATACTAAAGACAGTGATTATTTAGTGAGTCTTTTGCGCACAAAACTTATGGACAGAGAAAGCTATAGTAACACTAAAAGTTTTAATAGTGGAGAAAAAATTATATATTAGATGTGGTTTTGCACGCATGGATGAGAGGACATAAATTTGCGAACACATCAACTGATTGCCTGCATTATGCTCTGCGTTTGTAGGCCTAACACACAGGCACTGCATCACTAGTTGTAATGTAATGCACAGTAGAGTAAAAATAAGAGTATTGTTGTGAACAAAGTTTACCTAAAAATAATAAAGGATTGGCTGAGAAGAAGAAGTGAAGGCATATATGAATTAAGCCATAGAGCAGTCATTACGGCATTCATTTTGAAATGAAATGAGTAGAGATAGGAAATGAAAACAAAAGAGCCAAAGCAAACATTGAAACAAAAGTGAGGCCAACACTAAGATTATGCATACATTGAATGTAATATATAAGTAGAGAAAAACATAAATTCAATGCACAGAAAGCTTTTAGCTCTTCCTAACAAACCTCTGGTAGTAATTCATAAGTTAGCTTAGGCTCACACTTATTCTCTTACATTAAATTATTGTCTGCTTTTAAAACTGTTTAATGTTTGCGACTCTTCCTATGCTTTAATTTGAAAAGACTAATAATAGATAATATATAAGATTAGAATAAAATTATATATTCTCTATATTTCTTCTCTTCTTTTTTTCTGCAGTCATTTCTAATTAAATCAAATTTTCAAACATAACTCTATTTAAGTTTTGTTCATCAACTTTACACAAAACGCTAATTACGTTATACTTTTCTAAGAATTAAATTTATTATTAAGTTTAGTATATAATTGAGAAAATTATACTAAATATCAAATAAATTTCTGTCAAACTTTTGAAAACATGTTTTTCAATGAAATTGAATGACAGAATGCATCTTAAATTCATAATCATTTAGAAACGAGTAGTTTTACGCAGTGGTGAACACTGTATCACATAATACGCTATTATATAGTCTATAAGTTATATCAATTTCTACAAAATATGTAATTCTGAGAAATTAAGTCGAAAGCATAGCTCAAACTATTGAAAGGCTTCCTTAGCAACTGCTTTGATGTACTGAAATATTACTTTAAAGCCTTGTATGGCTTGTTCTACCTTTGACTTTAAAGCAATAACAACGACCGCAACATTTGCCTCAAAAGTTTCTTTTCTAAAAAAAGTAATTCATTAAGAGTTAGAGTCAGAGAATTAGAAAAATTGTTTCAATAATTTATATATATTTTTAATATGAATTAATTTTGATAGCCTTTGCATTGAGTTTATTGAAAAAATGCAGTTTTAATATTAACTTTGAATGAGTTGTGCTGTTCTGCTGTTTTCTTTTGGTGCACTAAAGTTAATGCAACTCTCATCAAGTGTTGTGCACATATAGCATACATAAAGCCTGTGATAGCATTGTGTGCGCTCTTTCAAAAATTTTCTAATGAGTTTTCTGAAGTATATATTTTGTAACTTTACTGCAGAAACTCAAACACATCTCATCTCTTCTCTCAACCCTTTACTTCCAGTGCAAAACTGCAGCTTCTCTTTGGATAAAAATATTCCCCTTTGAGAAAAATCAATAAAAAGGAACTGCGATTTGCCCGTAGCAAATGAATGAGAGAAAGAGCTTTTAACCCGTTTCCTGCTTCGTTTGCTTCGTACCAAAGGGTTAAGGCAACTAAGGGAACGTTACCTTAATATTTAAAGCCTTTTATGACAACCAAATACTGTTAACTGCATAAGAAGACTATATAATAGATGAAGCAATGCTTATGTCATACATAGAGAGACTGCTATAGTGCGACAACACTTTCTAATATTACTCTCTGCTCTTCTACAGCAGACAAACTACACTCTATTATTGCATAAATGCGTATATACTTTGTTCAAAATGCAGCCAAACTTCTACAATGTTTTGAACGAACAGAAAGCATCCAAAGTAATGCCCACATTCTCTGCTCGTCTGTACTGCAAGAAAGCGTCTTTAGGGGAGTCGACGTTAGACATCAACTCCACGTCTTTGAATTAGCCATTCCATGTCCATTACTATGGCTATGACTATGACTGTACTACAATCTGCATATTGATTATAGCATACCAGTGCCAAATTTATATTTTTTAAAAGATCCCTCTCTTGTAGTCAAACATTTTATAATTTAAGTATTACTCTATTATTAAAAGGAAAGGGTTGAAGCAGTAGAACAGCAGAGAGTTAGGAATGCCTTCTATGCCTCTGTCTTACAAATAATGGCGAATCAATTATTATTATTATTAAAGAGAAAATTAGAGTTGGGCTCAACTATGCTATGGCTTAACAGTAGAACAGTGGCTAAAACTATCTTACATTTGATTATATGAAACAAAATGATCAAATATTTTAGAAGAGAACCAATTTTGGCATATGTAGTCATTTTTACAGTTACTTGAGATGTTTGGTCGGGTCTAATGTTTTAGTTCCCTCTTATTTCAGGGGTGAGTACTTATTATTAAGTGAAATCATGTCATATAATTCAGGTGTTCATTATTTTCTGCATAATTATACTTTGGAAGGGAAGACAGTTAGACTCAACAAACATATATACACTACTTCTCTCAATACTGTCATTGAAAGTAATATATAAAAAAAAGTTTGAGTAACAAAGTTCATACAACCATCTGTTGAATGTTTTCTTATTGAGATTACAACTCAAGTGATTCTTAAGGTTAACTTGTGGTTGATTTTTATCGCTTATACTTTTATATAAGAGATCCTCGAATTAAATAAAATTTTTTGCTTTAATGCCTACAATATATACCGTAAGCTATAAAAATCAACTAAAGTATGGGTTGACGTAGTCTTAAAAGATTATTAAGAGTCTTATCAGTATTTGTGACTATTTTGTTGAGAGAAATGTAATTTTACGAAATACAGGCAATAGAATAGATCTATTGTTTTGGTTAAAAGTCTGCATTCAATGATCAAAGCATGTTAAAGACGTTATATATTATAAACCATAAAAGCAATGTTACGGCACTTTGTTATCCAAGAGTTGTTCATTATTTGAATTATTCGCGATTTAAACAGAGGAGAGAGAGAGAGAGAGAGAGAGAGAGAGAGAGAGAGCCTGTGTGTCACCGAATTTTATGTCAAATATAATTTTAAAAAGCTTTGTGTTTAAAAAGATTGCATTCGAGAAATTGTTGGACTGATTTACTGATTTAGCAATAAGAGTCTGTGCTGTCGATGTTTTATGAGCTACACATCTACTCTCCTCTCCCTCGCGACCAAACACACGATAATCCATTGCCTCTATTCTCTATTCTAGAGTTTCTTTGTGTTTGGAGAACGGCTTCACTTACTCCCTCTCATCTATCCTTCTCTTATAGCGTGAGGATGAGGATGAGGTGATTGGAGGGGGTCTGCCTGTACTCTCGCATCCATCTGTGCTTTGCATCGTCCGAAGGATGACTCGAATGATCTTTAATATTCTCAATAGTAGTAGAACTCTATTCTATGGTCTCATTAAAGATGAGTCACAGCTTTAGCACATTCTCGAGGCTATATTTCAACTGTTCCACTGCTCCAAACAAAAGAAGCTCCACATCTCTCCCTCAGCTCTCAATGTAGTGGTGCATGCAATCTGACATCTTTCCCCGATCTGACATGTCTTCCCCCTCAAGTCTAGTGCCATTTTCACTTTCTCCCACAGTAAGAGTAATCTCACCCGCCTTTGCCTCTGCCTGTGCTTCAGTGAATCATCAAAAGGGCCCCAACAAGAAAATGCAGCAGACGGTGGGTCAGAGATCTAATATTGCATTGCAGGCTCTCCTCTCTATGCACTTCTTTGGCTCACTCTCCTCCTCCCTCTCCTCTCCTGCAAACGTATAACTGTTACACAAAACAACTACAAAGAGTGTACGACAAGAAAATTTTATTCTCTACTGATCTTTATTATACAAAATAATAATAATAATAAAAATATTCTTAAATCCAAACAAATTTCAAACCTATTTTTACAACAAAAGGATATCAAATTGTTTTTATCGCTCTTACAGTTCGTTATCGACAACAACAAAAAAATAAATAAATAAATGACAAAAAAGATGTTAAATAAGAAAATTCAAAAGTTTTCAATATTTCTTATAATATTCCCAAAACTTTATTCAACAGAAGAAAAATATTATTCAGAAATAGTTTTTATGCATTAATTAATATGCTTTAAACCACATGTTATTAAGTTATTATTATTTAATGTATACAAAACACTATTAAAGTAGAATCAAATGTATCAAAAATAGGTATATTATATATGTCTAGTAATTGTTAAACTAAATTGAAATTTATTTTTATTGAAGAGTTGTTTAATAGTTAAAAGTGTGCCTTATATTTGATTCATTACAGTTGATGTAAACACTGCATAAAAATGATTTTATTTTTAACAGGACTTGCATTTGTTTAGGGTTTTGCACCTAATTCTCTACATCAGAGTAGCATAACAATTGTTATCAATAAAATAGATGGACTAGTATGGTATGGTATGATATGGTATAGATCAGTTCAAGTCATAATTGAGTCAATGATTGGGGCAATTATAGTGAACCCCAAGCAATGCAACAAAACAATGCAATTGGAGGCACACACTATGCGTTATCAATCAATAAAGTCCCAATTCTATCTGCAAAGAAACTTCATTACAAAGTTTCATTCATCACAAAAAATTCAATTTATTAGTATTTACTGATATCAGTAAAGAAATCTTAAAGAATTAAACACGAATAAGGAGTCAACAGTTTAATAGGTTTAGAAATGAATAAAAATCATTATTTTGTTCGTATATGAAAGTTGAAATATTATTTTCCAAATATCATAAATGCAAATTCATATTTCATTCATTTACACTTTCATTCTTTGACTCAATTTTATTCGACCATTACTTGAAGGAAATTAATTTCAAAATCATTTTTATCCTTTGATATGATTATTAATCAGTGATTAGTAAAGATTTTTTTATACAGTAAGACCTGTATTAAATTGTGAGTTTTGATGAAAAGTTAACTTTATTTCAGGTGTGATTTGCTTAGCGCTTCGATAGTACTAAGCGTACGAAATATTCTAAAGCTAAGATATAAACCAACAAGATACTAGAAATTTCTAAAGTAGATTTTGTAGCCCTACTATCCATTAGAATTAACTATAATTTTTACCCCTTTAACATATCTCATCTTTATTCGGTATTGATTCAAATGGCCAAAATACATTTCGCAAAACTATTATTTCGCAAAAAAAATTTCATGCAATTCGCAACA
>JAQFXN010004074.1:0-10172 GCA_034693365.1 Liacarus xylariae
CATTGTATCAAAGTTTTTATTTTGAATTATTTGATATTAATGTTAATCTTTCGGTAAAAAATTAATCAAATATAAATACTCAAAGCTAATGAGTCAGATTCAAGCATTTCTCTGGAACTTTTAAAATCTGGAAGACTGTATAAAATTAATCCTATTTTTGCCCCTTTCAATAATATTTCACTTAAAACTGTACTAAAGAATAAGACTTTGAGTATACCTCACATATGAATAGTTCTTTTATCTAACAGTTTTAGTCATGTATTAGAATGACTTTAAAACAAAATAATGTTTTGATTAATTGGTTGAATAAAGATATTAGTAATTGGTTTTATATGTATAAACATCTAATTTCAGATATACTCAATACACGTTATTGTTTATTCTTAATCTAAAGTTTAGTGAATATTCCAAATGCTTAGCGCGCAGTTTTACTCCTATATATTTCCCCGGTTACTGGTCATAAATCATGATATTTATGAAAGTTTATTTGAGTCTGACGTCAACCCAAATCTTAAGTATAATTAATTTACTTTAAAAGTGAATATTACGGGCTTAAATGGCCCCAAAAGAGAAGGCAAGCTCTACACAATCAATATATTGATATCATTTGATAGAATATAATGAATACAAAATACTTTTATTATTAGAATTTGATTTTTAATTCCAATCAAATAAAATAATTGGAATTGTTGTGAACCTCATCTGTAATATTGGACACTATTCTCATGGCTGTTGTAATGGTAGGACCCAGGGATGCTCATTGATCTTGTTAATAGTGATTCTTTTCTTCGGGTCAAATTCAGTCATTTTGTTGAGCAGATCCAAGAGATTTGGACTCAACTCACTTGGCGTAAGACTCGCGGCTCTGGTTAGTCGACTCAGGTAGAATAGGCCCATAAGACCAAGCATTCCCGACAAGGCATGTAATAGAGATGCGCCTAAAGAATAGACATCAAAAGCCTTTGTGTTATAATGCAATTTAAGAGGAATCGCGAGACTATAGCGGAGGTAATTGGGAATACAGTACACCTCAGGAGGCATATAAGCAGGCGTTCCCCTCATTTCTGTTGCAAAGTTCTCTTCATTCTCCCGGAACATCTTTGAGAAACCGAAATCCGAGAGTTTGAACACAAGCCTCGGGTTCTCTGTATTCGGTTCTTCCACTTTAACCATAATATTCTGAGGTTTTATATCCATATGACAGATGTCCCTGTCGTGCATGTACTTGACAGCACTGACCATTTGTCTGAACCAGAATTTGGCCTCGCCTTCAGTCAGACGTCCTCCCTCGCCCTGTGCGATGTATTTGCTGAAGTCTCCGTCGCACAATTCCATGAATATAAAGGAGACGATATGATTCAGACCCGACTCTTCATCGCTATAATGGAGAACATTTTCAAAGCTAACAATGTTTTCATGGGTTAGCGACCGATGAATCTCTATCTCTGTTAGAAGTGATTTTACATATTCTTGCGGTGATTTCAAGCGTGGAAAGGTGATCATGCTTATTACCTTACAGGCCAGTTGACGTTCTCCGATAGATACGTGATAGACAACACCAGAAACACCATTACCCAGTCTTTCCCTCACCACTACATTATGATTGGCCAAAAACTCACTTTTCTTATCTTCAGTTATAGCCTTTATATGTCTGGGTATCGAGAAAATTGTCGGATGGAATTGAATCCACTCTACCGGCCCATGGATTGATCCTCCATATTGGTCTGTTCCATAAGGGGCTATCGGGCGTCTAAGCAATGTGACAACTGTTGCTATTGGATTATCTATTAAATCAGTGATTGCGGGGTAACAGTTGCTCACATACCACACATAATTTGGATTCAGAATAGGAATCAGTTGCTGCTCATCCTCTTCTTCTGAATTCTCCCCTCTCAACATCCTCCTGGCCATTTTGGGTGCAATTCAAGATTTTTTTGAGAAGATATGTTTTGAACTCAAATTCCCTAAAATTTTAGATAAAAATATGAAAATTGTTTATATATTTAACAATATATAAACGAAAAGTTAAAATTTTTTCTTCAAATATTGTAAGAATTCAACAAAAACTCATTCTTTGGAAGTTTGAGAAGACTTGAAGCCTTCATAGTTTGATAATTCAGTCGTAGTATTGATTCATAAATTTCAAAATCCAATACTTATTCAGTTCTATCAAAAATAACATATCCTTAATGAACATCACGTTATATAACATACATTGAATTAAGTTTTGTATACGTATTCAATAAAATATTCAACAAATCTATATTGGGATCAAATTTAATATCAAAATTGAAATTCTGTTTCTCATTTACTCCCCAGCATTCTATCGAAGCCACGGGTGTTGAATGACCTGATCAATAGTGAGTCGATTGAGTGGATTTAAATCAGTCATTCCTCCGATCAAATCGATTAACTCATCACTGATTCCGGTGCCAAGAAATGCATCCTTGGGTAGAATATAACCCAAAAAATATTGACCCAAAAGACCAGTCATTCCCGACAGAGAATACAATAAAGATATGCCTAAAGAGTAAACATCAGAAGCCTTTGTGTCGTATTTTAAAGGACGGACGAGATTTCTGAAGCGATTGGGAATAGAGTACACTTCTGGGGGCATATATACAGGCGTTCCTCTCATATCTGTCCCAATGTTTGGTTCATTCCTATCGAATTTCTTTGAAAGACCGAAATCTGAGAGTTTGAAGACCACTCCTTCCCCGGCCACCAGTTTGACCAAAATATTCTGACCCTTTATATCCAAATGACTGATATTCTTGTCGTGAATGTATTTGACAGCATTGGCTATTTGTTTGAACCAATATTTCGCCAAGTCTTCAGTCAGGTATCCATTAGTGGCGTTGGAGACAAATGTGCACAGATCTGAGTGACACAACTCCATGAATATATAGGAGACTATGTATTCCAGACCCGTCTCGTCATCTCTCATATTAATCACATTTTCAATTTGAACAATGTTTCGATGACTGAGTGATCTTTGAATATTCGTCTCGTTTTGCAGTTCTTTGACATAAGCTTCCGGTGCTTTGTTTGGTCTAAAATGGGACATCTGGAGTATCTTGCATGCCAATTTCTGGGGTTCAGGGTCGGCCGAACTTACATTCATGAGATGCACGAGCCAAACCTCACCAAAAGCACCCGAACCTAATTTCTTAATGAAAGTGAAACCATGAGATGATAAAAAGTCCTTTTTCTCTCTCGTCGTTCTTCGCACTACAGACCTATCTATTGATCCAATTGTCGGATGGAATTGTTTCCACTCCACCGGTCCATGAATTGGCTGTCCGGCTGCGTCTGTTCCATAGGGGGCTGTCGGGGGATTCATACTTCCAAAAGGATCTGCCAATATATCTGTGAGTCCGCGTCCCCAATTGCTCACATACCTTATAAACTGTGGACTTAGTACTGGTATCGGAGGGGGCACAGTATCATCCTGTTCCATTTTATTTCAATATCTTTGAGATGTTTTCAATCCAAATGTCGGTAAATTTGAGAGAAATTACTTTTTTTTGTTAATTTTACAATAATTTGAATGAAATTTATTTTAAAATTTTTATTATGAAATATCAAAATTAAAAATTAAAAATACAAACCAAAGAAGAACCTAAAGATTTGCACTAAAGATACATTGTTTCTGCAATAAAATTACTGATAGAGTGAACCCAAAAAATTACAAATTAATTGAAGAATATTGAAATGCATTCACAAAAAAATATAAATAATTGATTGAAAAGAATTAATAAAATAAAAGATTTTCTGACAAAACATTTTGCACTAAGTTATTGTCGAAACCATATATAAGAGGAGTCATTCGGTCCGAACACTCGAATTAATTCAAGTTTTGGACACTTTTCTGACACAATTGTAAGAAACGATTCGTTAATGTCTTCAGAAAATTCCAAATAAAGTTTATTGAGTTCTGACAGCTTTGAGAGTGAATTAAACGAGATTTGAGTTAAAGTGGTTTCAGAAATATTCAAATATTGGAGTTTTGGTAAACAAATGTCTATATTATTGAAGAACTGGTCATTCAATTGGAATCCATTAAGTGTTAAATGAGTTAAGTTTTGCCAATCATTTAGTGATTCACTACTGAATAGACTATTCACTAAATTATGGTTAACTTTAATATTTATTAAATGTATTTCCAATCGATTTAATTGTTTAAAACATTTAATTGCGCTAAACGTCTGAATAATGAGATGTTTTGCATTCATTTTCTTGACTTTTAACACAATTTTCTTCAATTTTTTGCATTTTATAGCCATTTGTTTGAATGAATGCTCAAAATCAATGCATTTATCCAAACGAACCTCAAATGCAATAATCAATTCATTCAAATGAACCAAATCTGACATTTGATGGAACAGACAATTGACTGCACTTTCGTATGATTTATCGATTCGACACTCAATTGATTTTAAGTGATTTTTATTGTTTTCCACAAATACTTTAAATCTATTTTCGTCTTTAAAATTATAGTTGAATTTAAAAGTTTTCAAATGTTTGCACAGAATCTCATTGTTTTCATCGAAAATTCGGGTCAAATCAGTTGTGACCGCATTCGCCAATTGTGGACAAAATGTTAGATTAGTTTTGTTAATCATATTGTCCTCGAAATGAATTGTTTCCAACTTTGAGCCCATTTTTTCGAATAATTCATCGATAATTTGTTCATCAGTTGAGCAAAAATTAATACTTATTTGATTCAAATGTTTGCAGTATTTAGTGATTAATGCAATAATTGGATCAATTTTACAGTCGCTTCTAATCTTGCAATTAAGGGCCAAATACTGTAGGTTTGGGCACTTCTGGAGGATTAGTTCAAAACGTTTAATATACTCCTGTGCCAGAATGCACTCCTGTTCCCCCTCTCCTACCCAGAGCATATTCACACCGTTCATAGCGCCCAACACATGACTCGTGCAACACATACCACCCATGTCTTTGCCCTTAATTACCAGTTCCGACTGTTTATTCAATACCACTCTTCGCCATTGTTTAGACACAGATTCGTAGCGAAACTTGTCTTCAAATGACAAATAACTGCATATGAGTTCACATAAATCGTCTCCAAATCTGTCCAAAGAGTCTTTGCTATAGATTTGAGACATTATTTAAACAATTCTTAATTAAAATCACAAATAATTTAACTAAAATTTTAATAAATTAGTTATAATATTCAAAATGGTTTTCAATAGTATGTTTCATAATTTAGTTTCACTGAAAGATTAAAACTTTCATTTTTTTAGTGAAATATTCAATGCTATTAGATGAAAATTTTTTCTGGAATAAAATAGTTTTTATTGCTAACAATCTTGTTATAAGAGTATAAAGTCTCCTTTTAAGTAAAATTGAACTAAATCTTGGTTATTTTTTTAAAAATCTCAAATATTAGCTAGAATGTAATCAAAATCCTTGTAAGAAATGTTTAAGAAAACTATTTTCTTAATAGTTAATATGGCTATAAATTTAATTTTAATTAAAAGTTCCCTTGTATATATAATTTAGACTTATTTTCAGTCAATTATAAAGCATTTATTCAAATATTTTTGCAGAATTAATAGGTGGCGTTAGTTGTAATGAAATGAAAGATATTTTTTGATGTGAAAGTTTCACAATATGTCACTCTTTGCAACCATAATCATAAATGGATGTATCAGTGGATGTCGTCATAAAAGTTGTTAAACTTGTTGAAAAAGACTTTTAGAACTTTTATAAAGTGGTTTAAATTAAATGAATGTAAAACAGATCAGTTAAGAAAACTTTAATGGTATTATTATTGCCTTTAAAAAATAGTGAAAACAGTCAAATATACTAAATATTATTGTGCCCTTGGTGATTATGCCCCCTCAATTAATGTAATACTGTTATATAATTCAAAATGCTAATTTACGATTAGATCCGAGAATTTTTAAAAGTTCATAGTATTGAGCCTTTAGGATTATTTACATAATTACTTATTTATTAGAAAAGTATACTTGATGAAATGAATTTTATACGGCTCAGACTGTGTATGCCATTAATTTCATACAAATATTACGTTAAAAAAATTAAACTAAATGATAACTACAAAAATTTTTACTTATTTTATAAATTGCTTTTTCAATACGTAAGTTAAATCAGATATTCATTTGTATGTATAATAAAAAGCTGTAATAAAGTTTGAAAATATTGTTTTATTTAATTAATTAAACTTTGCTATTAATTTATGGTTAATATTAAGTATTATTAATCAATAATGAATGCAAACCCTTATTAAATATATTAAATCCCTTATAAATAATAGACTTTTGTAATCTAAGAAAGTGCCAAAAGCTCAAAACTGACAATAGCAACAGTAATAATAGTCTAATAAAGAGCCGAAACAACAAATTATTGCGAAAAATTAGTAGTTTTTCAATTTGAAAGCATTAGTAGTTAAACGACTTGTTTATTGTGAATGAAGTGTAAAGAAAAACAGTGTTTGAAGTGTTGTGTTGTGTGAATAGTGCATGTGTTGTGAGCACTGAATCACTGAATCCGTTGTTTACTTAGTCTTCAAACACAATATCTTATAAACAAAAAAGACATTCAATTAATAAATAAAATAATTGTTATTTAATTAAAGCGGAAATCAATAAAAATAAGGGAAATATTGGTTGAAATCCAATGCAATCAATGGCCGACTCTTCCCAATCGCAGACACAATCGTCTGATCATTGCGTCAGCTCTTCATCGATGATAACCGACTCTTCGGACGCATCGGAAGCGCAAACAAACTCCTTGTGCTCATCAGTAAACAGCGGATTCATAGCCCCCTCTCCTCCGCTCTCTTCCCACTCGCCATCGATTACATCAATAGAACGGTTAGAACAGGAGAATCGGGTCTTAAAGATAGAGATCGAGACTTTGAAATTGAGGATCAAGTCGTTGGTCGAAGAGAACAAAGGACTGAGACGGGCGTCGGTGTCCATACAGGCCAAGGCGGAACAGGAGGAAGAGTTCATTAGTAATACACTATTAAAGCGCATACAAGTGCTTAAGAAAGAGAAGGAGACTTTGGCCCTGAACTACGAACACGAAGAGGAGTGTCTGACAAACGACTTGTCCCGAAAACTCAACCAATTGAGGGCCGAAAAGGTGACCAAACATTTCACTCTTATATCACTTCACTTAATGTTTTAGTCTTTTAATTAGTATTAAATTATTTTTTATAATTAAATGAAATATAATTTAAATTCATTTTTAATTATAAATTAAATAGTGTTTCAATGATTTAATTATTTAGAAAACTCTTTTGTGCTTTTATTTAAGTATTGCAAACAATTGCTATAATTTAGTTAATTATTTAAATTAAGGTTCAATTGGAGCGGACCCTCGAGCAGGAACAGGAGGCACTGGTCAACAAACTGATGCGAAAGATTGAGAAATTAGAGAATGAGACCCAACAGAAGCAAAACAATTTGGAACAATTGAGACGCGAGAAAATCGAATTGGAGAACACACTGGAACAGGAACAGGAGGCTCTGGTCAATAAATTATGGAAACGGATGGACAAACTCGAGTCAGAGAAGAGAGTTTTGCAGCAGAAGTTAGAAGATTTCAATAAATCCGGAGGTATTTCCACTCAATTTGTAATTTGTTTTCCGATGCTTTCAATAATATTTTTGTTATGTTCTCCTATTTCTGTTTACAGTAGTTTTTTTCATATTTAATTTTGAATTCTAATACATTTAAATACCGGTTTCTATGCATTTGAAAAATGCAATTTTCAATTCACATCTAATTATAAATCTTTTATATATTTAGTCATTATTTTCTCATTAAATTATTACGTTTTACATCATTAAACACATACCAATGGCTTAAACTCCATCTGTTTTCCCTCTGGAGTTCCAAAAGTTATTTCCTTTAGTGTCCAATGAAGTTGTCATACAAATAGCTCAGTTGTCATACAAATCTTTTATTAATTAGGAGTTTAGACAATAAACAAACGTCAAAATAGTCTAAATTCTTATCTTTTTTTTATTATTTCTTTCAAATTAAACAGACTTTAGTCTATTTTTAGTTTGTTGTGTCTTGTCTTGTGTCAAACAATTTATTATTTACAGACAATTATTCTTTTTGTTAGAATTTAGCCTAAATTTTAATTCTAAATATTGAAATTCTATTCAAGTTTTTTAATAGGTTTAAAGTTTATATATAGAGTTCTAAATAATGGGAATTATATGTAATATTTGTGAAACGACTAAATTAGTGCTTTAGACTGAGTTTTATTCTTTATTTCAAGTCTGAGAATTCAATAATGAAAAGTTAGACTATGGGTGTTGGGAACGAGTCATTTAATTAAATATGTCAGAATAAGTGTCTCCGGAATTAATAGTTTCACCATTTGTTCTAACTTTTGTATAATTCGTTACAAATATTTTATTTTTAATTTCGCAAAACAAAACTTTGATTTTGTGGGACTTCTTGTATTTGAAACTCCATTGTGTGATCAATATCTACTCAAATTGTTTAGAAAAATCCGTAATTTACTTGTGCTGTGTTTTATTTGAGGGGAAAAATATATTTTCATTGTTGGGTTTTTTTTACTACTGGTAATCGCCAGACATTTGTATTCCATCAACAGGGATGTGGAGGGAGGGGGTTCATCCCTGAATACCTCCATTAGCGTTTTTGTCAGATACCTCTATAGGCTCTCCGCAAGGGTAAACTCATTTGAGCGTTAAAAACATGTTTATTACATATCATAGTCAAAAAGACACTTTTGAAACACCCCCCCCCCCCCTGAACCCCTAGCCAAAATTTGACATAATCCGCCATTTTACCCTCCCCTGGACCTCCACCCCTAGGCTCTCGTCGAAAAATACCCCCCTCCCGGACCTTCCACATCCCTGTTCCATCAGACATTATTTAGTAACTCTACTGTAGAGTTAGAATTAGTAACTCTTAACCACAATAATCAGACCTATTGATTGTGATATTAAGTCAGTTGTGTGTTTGGAATAAATTGGATTTTTATTGCTTTGGTCTTAAATTGGTATGAATTGATTTAGAAGTTCAATTAAAACTGTGATCATAAAGTTGTTAATATAATGTGAAATTTTAACAGTTTTATTGAAATAAAATAGAGTTAACATAGTTTAGTCATAGAATGGTTAAAATAGCAAACCCTTCTTCTCCACTATCTTAAGTTTAAATACTTTATAAATAAACAAATTGGCGAAAACGCCATTAAAATGTTTTTGTTTGTTTGTTTGTAAGATTTGTTTCAATCAAATGTCTTTTAAGCGTTTTCTCTATAATAACTTTGACATGAGTTGAATGCAAAACGCATATAACTGTCTGTTTTGTGTCTAACAAAATAAGTATTTTTATTTTTTGTTATTTAATTAGTTTAAGAGTTATTTAGTATTCAAATAACGGCAAAACAATATTTTTATGTTTATAGCGTTATATAATGTAATAGTTTTGTCGCACGAATGTTAAGTTTAAAAATAGTTTTCTTTCAATCATTATTTTTTTAAATAACAATTATTTAAATATATAATTGATTTTAGAATTACTCCTTTTATACCTATTGTATATGATTTAAAGATTTCGTGTTTAAATATTTTTATATAATTTCATATTTCATAATAATTTTGACGGTTATGTGTAGTATATAAGTGTTGCCCATTTACCCCTCTCCTTCTCACTAAAATGGATTCGATCTAAAATTATTATCTTTAAAATCAGAGTATTTTTATTTTCAATCGGAGTTTAAAAGAATATAAAGACTCAGCATTTGAAACCTTCCCAACCTTTAGAATTAAGCTCAAAGACCAATATAAATAAAAAAAGCATAAAGTTCATTTCATATTCTTATTATATTTGCACATTATTTACTGGAGTATTTGAATCCAAGAACTGATTCAGAATATACGCTTGAAGTTAGCATTTTTTAGGAAAAGCTTAGGAAAATATTGTATCTCTGAAAATAAAATATTTTTACCACATTTTCATCCGTTGATTATTCCCAATACTATTCAACTTAAAACCAAATGATTAATTGCAACTGAAATCAATATTTTTTTAGACAGTTTTCAGTCTTTATCAGCGATGCTAACAGGGGTTCTAATCAGATAAAAGAGTGAAACTGAATCATATCTACTAATACAAACTCTATA
>JAQFXN010004075.1:0-10171 GCA_034693365.1 Liacarus xylariae
TTCATAGAGAAAGTTTAAATAGCAATGATTGTAGTATAATGAGATGTGAACTTCATATATTATGTGGTTTTATACGCACTATCTTGAGAATACACTTAAAAACTGCTCTATAAAATACACAAAAAAAGATATAGCGTATAACAATGCTCATACTGCTCTATAGTCTTAACACTACTATACATTTATCTGAAAGAAACTTTTCGATCCTAACTTTCGGGCTTCTACAATACAGTAAAAAGATAGGGCGTATAACCAAACTCAAACAATACTATAGTAAAAGCTCTACTATACATTTATCTAAAAGAAACTCGTAGCGTAAATATAGTGTTTATAATGTCTGAATTTATTTAGATTCAAATTACATTGTTGTATATTAGAACTAAACAATACTTTTTATTCAACAATACTGATCATTTATTATTTTGTTTTCAATCGGTTAACTTTAATTATCTAAACTACCTCCACAACCACAAAGATTTTCTTGATATTCATCTAAAGCACACATTAATCGACACATTTGCAATCGATAAAATCATTTAAGCTTAATGGCTAGAGTAGACAATAGAAGAGGACGACAAAGAAATCAAATTGATAATAGACGAGGACGACAGAGAATCGACAATAGGAGAGGACGAAGACAAACAGATAACCGAATTCGACCAGAACATGACAATCGCCAACGTCCAGAACATTACCGAAGCTACGAGTCAAATTCAATCGAAACATATGAAATAGCCATCAGGGAAGGTCCCACAACCATATGCATATGTTGTAGTGGGCTGTTCTTCATCAAATCTATTAGACTGTACGATCAAGGAGAACTATTGGAGTTGGTCGGGTCTGATATGTTACTCAAAATTTGTCAACTACCAGCAGGAGAAATGGTTCAATTATGTATAACTTGTGATCGTGATGTAAACAAAGGTAAGGTTCCGCGGCTCTGCTTGGCTAATGGACTCGCATTTCCCGATATAACTATGGAACTTCAAGGATTAACTGTTTTGGAAGAACGACTAGTTTCGCCTCGAATACCATTTATGCAAATAAGAGAGCTTGGTGTCGATAAGCAGTATGGGATTAAAGGGAATGTCGTCAATGTTCCCATCGAAATAGATAAAAGTATTATATCTTTACCGCGAACACTGGACCATACGGAGACCATCCAGTTGCACCTTAAGAGGATGAGGTCGCATAAAAGCACGTACCTGACTGATAGTGTCCGCCCAGCTGGATGTAGATAGGCTTATTCTATTGGAGGGGTTACGATGTAGATAGATTTATTCTATTGGAGAGGTTACGATGTAGATAGGCTTATTCTATGGGAGGGGGATTACGGTGTAGATAGGCTTATTCTATTTACACTTTAGCCCATCTCCCATAGGATAAGCCTATCTACACCGTAAAGATTTTGTTGTATTAAATAATAATTGAATTTAAGTTAAAACAAAATTTTTATTAACATGAAATTAATGTTTACAAAAATTTAAAATAAAATAATTTCAACTCTTAAAGTAAAAACTATTTTATTGATTTTAAAATTATGTCAAAGCTTTTCGACCAGTATTTAGGTCTTATTCGGGGCATATAATGAAAATAAAATTACGAAAAATCCTTAAAAATATTGAATACAAAAATATTTTTCTAATCAATAAATTTCTTGGAATCACTAAAATTATTTGTTAATTTAAGAATTGTTTAATAAAATTCGGAATTAAATATAGAATTTTTTTCAAATTATTAAATAAATTTCATTAAATATAGCAATAGTCATAAATTTTTGTTAAATATTAATCCTAAGCCCTATAAATATTATATTTAAGTATTAATTTTATAATCAGTTTTTAAACAATCAACTAAAAAGATATCATTAAAGGGATTTATATTTAATTTATTTGGAATCTTAGGCAGAATTGGATTCGTGTGGTAATAATAGTTGCCAGAGTTTCCATCCCACTGTCTGGTCCACATCAGATTAACAATTATGTCGAAGGTTTGTCCAATAATTGGAGGGCCAAAGAGCTCCGAACTGTCTTCTGTGTTAAAATTGAAAATATTATTGAATCTGATTTTTGAGAATTTCGCAAACATTTCCAAATCTTTATGATTGATTCCTATCGACTGTGTCTTAAGTGTGCGTCCAATCGTACAGAAAGACTGTATTTCTTCGTCTGAAACTCCGTTCAAATTCATTGCATATGCAAACATATAGCGAACGATTGGATGATAAGCAGAATTACCGAAAAGAACCACAGCTATTGAACCGGTAACACAGTTTCCATTGTTCTTTGTTTTGTGAATCATGAAATCGCTAAATGGTTTCAATTTCGGTTCAGTCACTTTATAGTATTTTCCGATATAAGTTAAACAATATTCAACTAAATTACAATCAATCGGTTCAAATTTATTTGAAATTTTGTCCAAAATTATTCTTATTTTAGAATTTAATTGACTCAACGATAGGTCTTTATTCGTAGCAAAACTATAATTCGTTTCAATTGTCGGTTCACAGATCGAGTCATTAATCACTAATTCATTTATAAATACACTTAACTTTGTTGAGTGACGCGTAAAAAATGTTTTAAAATACTTAAGAAATTCTTTATAATTGTCTCTAATTATCTGCAAAAAAAGTAATTAATATTAAAATTCATTTTCAAAATCTAAATAAAAATACCTTATCATTCACTGGCTTTTGTATAAAATCGCAAATGAGTATAAGAGCACTAAAGGAATTATTGCAAGTCAAATCAATTATATGTGACTTAGTGGTACTATACCACAAGTATGAGATGTGTTTTAAGTCTTCATTTGATAACATGTTTAGGAAATAAATAGTAAACAACAAATTATTTAATAGAATTCGAATACATTTAATTCAAAAAATCGCGTGCCCTTTCCTTAGTTATTGAATTAAATATATTTTGCTTACTATAACACTATATATCTCTTACTAAAAGAGGAATATTTGAAGAACAAGAATAAATCTGCATAACTGATACTATAAGAATTTCGTTTAAACACTACCTAGTGATGTAGAATCATTTGCAGAAATAACAAATTGACTTAAAGTTAATAGTTTCCCAACATTGAAATATGAGATAATGAAATGTACAACAGAGGAGGCGGAAGGTGTGCCACCTCAAGAATATGGTCAATACTCTAGCTATTGGTGTAGAATATATTTCAGAAATTACAAATTGGTTTATTGTTTCCCAACAGTGACATATGAGATAATGAAATGTACCACATTCTGCCACAGAGGAGGCGGAAGTTGTGCCAGATCAAGAATATGGTCCAAACACTAGCTAATGGTGTAGAATATATTGCAGAAATTACAAATTGATTTATTGTTTCCCAACAGTGACATATGAGATAATAAAATGTACCACATTCTGCCACAGAGGAGGCGGAAGTTGTGGCACCTCAAGAATATGGTCCAAACACTTGCTATTGGTTTAGAATATATTGCACAAATAACAAATTGGATTATAATTTCCCCATATGGACAAATGAGATAATGACATGTACCATAATCTCCCACAGAGGAGGCGGAAGTTGTGCCACCTCAAGAATATGGTCCAAACACTAGCTATTTGTGTAGAATATATTGCACAAATAACAAATTGGATTATAATTTTCCAACAGTGACAAATGAGATGATGAAATGTACCATAATCTCCCACAGAGGAGGCGGAAGGTGCGCCACCTCAAGAAAATGGTCAAAACACTAGCTATTGGTGTAGAATATATTGCAGAAATTACAAATTGGTTTATTGTTTCCCAACAGTGACAAATGAGATAATGAAATGTACCACATTCTGCCACAGAGGAGGCGGAAGTTGTGCCAGCTCAAGAATATGGTCCAAACACTAGCTAATCGTGTAGAATATATTGCAGAAATTACAAATTGGTTTATTGTTTCCCAACAGTGACATATGAGATAATGAAATGTACCACATTTTGCCACAGAGAAGGCGGAAGTTGTGCCAGCTCAAGAATATGGTACATACACTAGCTATTGATGTCGAATATATTGTAGAAATAACGAAGTGACTTATTGAAGCTATAAATCGCTTGTCAATTGTTATAACAATCACTTGGACTTTGTGTACTGTGACACAGACGAATAGTGGCTGGGACCAATGTACGGGAATAAACAACATTTTGTAACACAAATCAATTTCACGGCCTATCAAAGAATACAAAATACTATTTGGCTGTTTATATATTATTACAATATTAAATTATGTTTGAAATTTACATTTTTCAAATACTAATAATTTTAGATCTAAATTTCTTTCAAGTAATTCAGATGTTGAAATAAATTATCAATTTTATTATTATATGCAAAAAGATTCTTATGTATTAGTAATTATATTAAAATCTTTTTTCGAATAAAATAACTGCTTCGATATTATATTATACAATTGAGACCAGGTACTTGAGTGGATAAGACTGATCGTGGCTCTTTTTCAATACCTAGTGAAATGGTTTCTACACTGAATGAATTCTCTACTCAGCGGCTTGAACTTTTATAAATTTTATTGCGATCTGATTTTCCGAAATACCTTAACCAGGTACTTGATCTTATCGGTAGTGAAGCACAGACGGATCGATGTTCCGTAGTACGTCAACCAATCACTGGGACCTATCGTTAGTGTGACACAGAAGATTCGTGACTCTCCATCAATACCCAGTGAAAGGGTTTCTACTCAGAATGACTTATCTACTCAGCGGCTTCTACTGTTATGAATTTCATTCCGATCAGATGTTCCGGGGCACGTCAACCAATCACTTGGACCTATCGTTAGTGTGACACAGACGAATCATGACTCTCGATCAATACCCAATGAATTGATTTCTGCTCTGAATGACTTCTCTACCTAGCATCTTTAGTTGATATATATTTGCATATCATTTTCCGGAATATTTAAATCAAAATGATTCGACCTATCGTTGCACTGTCATAGACGAATCCTGGATCTCTTTCAATACTAAGTGAAATGATTCTTAATCGATATGACTTCTCTACCTAGCGGCTTTTACTCTGATGAATTTTAATTCGATATGATTTTCCGGAGTATCTTAATCAGTTACTATACCCATTAAAATTTACTCTTATACATAGTGAAATGATTTTTATTATTTTACATACTTAGTTGTATATCTTTATTATTAATTTTCAGAAACAGTAAAATATAAATAAAAACAATTGATTTCTTTAATTAGTCAGATTAAATTTAATTAATTATATCACTTGAATGTAATTTAAATATGAATTGTTCTTTTGTTTTAGGAATAAACGTGTATTTCGATGTATTCCTAACTAAAGGACAGAAATGGTTTGTATCGAATATTAGTCGTAAAGTATCTGATTCGTGTTATAACGATGACTGACAATAAGTCATTTTCAGTCATTTGATGCGGACAATAATAGTCGAATCCTTTCGCCAAATCTCTTTCGAAATATTCTATTAATAAGTAAATTCAATGAATTTTATTTTAATAATATTATGTGTTATTACCATTATATTGAGAGGCACTGAAGTGATAAGGCACGGCACTAACTGAGCTGTTAATTGAACTCAAATAACCGGCATTTGTTGAATAATTTATTATCGGTTTTTTTAATGCGATTGACATTAAAGGTATTACAATTGTTGTACACCAATTGAATGTCTTATCATTTTTAATTGATTTATAGTGTTTCCGTGATAAGGCATACATGTGAGCTGTCGTTCCTATTCCAAGCGCTAAGCTGAAAAATTTATGATTAAATAATAATACAAAAATTAATTTTATATAATACTTAATAAAAGATTCTTTTGTATATTCTATATCCCAATCTTCGATTTGTTGTCTATATCTTATGGCTATGGAGACACAAATTAGACGAAGGATTGGTACTAATTCTTGATTTTTATATAATAGAATGCTTATAGAATTATAAAAGCAGTCCCCGTTTGCCGTCGTAAACAATGGAGTAAAGACTTCCTGAAAAGCAAAGCACATATTCGAAAAGATATGTCTATCATAATGACTATTCTTAGTCTCAAGAGATTCATAAAGAGTTAACGAACGGACAAATGTTAGTAAATCATTTATTTCTTTAAATCAAAAGTTTAGTTGTCTTTCCAGAGAACATATGTCATTATATGCCCCTAATATTGATTAAAATAATAATTAATTAATAATTAAAATATAAATTCAAACAATTGATACCATTAGTTATGAGGTCTTTGAGAATCTCGTTTGATGTTTTAATAAAATTATTAATTTCTTCTGTGTTTGAAAGTGTAAGATTGATATTAGTGTGAGGGATCGATACTGTATTATTAAGTAGTTTATCGATATGTTTATTGATTTGAGACGAATATCTTTTGAAAACTTTTCGATATTTGTTCTTTAATTGATATAAAGATATTTTTTCCGAATAATATTTTCCAAATAAAATTTTTGATATATTTCGTAAAGCCTTCTCGGATTGATCGATATTAACGTTCAAAGTACGACAGTTTGTAAACTCTAACCACAATTTTGCTATTATAAAAATATTATAAGTTGTGTATAACACTTCTGCACCCATTATATATAAGTTTTATTGAATATTTTCGAAGTTTATAATTCAATGGTTGTTAAAATAACAATTTAAGAGAAGATTAGAATTAAATATTTTCAAATTTGAATAATAAAACAGAATAAAAACAGATTTAATTGTTGCTCGTATCTAGAATTGTTGGGGTATAGTTGAGTGGTTTATTCAATTTCGATATAACAATAGGTAAATTATTATTCTTGTCGCGTTATAACATTATTATTCCAAAATTCATTTGAAATTATTGGATTAAAGTTATTTGATTTGTTGTTATATTTAAGTAAAGAAAATGAAATAAAATTAATTTATTAAATTATTTTATATTTATTTCCTGAATAAGTTTTAGAAATGATAAAATAAAAATAACTCAACTTTGAAATAAGAACACTAGCTACAACAATGTAGCTGATTACTTAAAACTTACAAAATTAATTTACATTTTATCAAAATTTTCAGTTTATTGTAGGCATTATTATCTCAAAGTAATTCTTATATATATTACACATTTCATCATCTAATCATACATTGTCACCAAACCTCTTATTCAATGCAAGAAATTATAAATGTCGATGGAAGAGTATTATCAGTTTCTGGTGCGATAGAAAAGCAAGGGATATCCAAACGAAAAGAAATATTTCTTCTCAGTAGAGATGGAAGTGTCGTCAGGGCCACATTATGGGAACCATTTGAAAAGATTTCCATTGCCTTAAATGATCGAATCAGTTTGTCTAGAATGCAAATGTCAAACTATTTGGGGCAAACTATTTGTTCGAAACCATTTAGTGGTGTCATGAATCATGGATCAACAACCGACTGGGTCGAGGATCTGTCAATTGCCGTCAAAATACTCGGGGGTATACATTTCGACACAATTACTGCTCTGAAGTCAAAAATCAATGGTTTGAGCTCGGTTTATGGGTTTGTCCAAGGAACGTTTATTTCATTCGATTTAGACATTGCTTACAATGCATGTAGCCTTCGCAAAAAGAGTATAAAAGTAGAAGACAAATATCAATTTTGCCCTAATTCTTCAACCAGTTTTGCAATTCGGCTCAATTCTTATATTCAGATCGAAGATTGTGTCAGTAAAGTGACTTTTTCAGTGAAGCACTTTCATCGTGGCTTGGAATCGATACCAATTTCTTTGTCAAAGAAGACAAACAACATATTTTGGCACAATTGCAAAAATTGGTGGACAAAAAAATATGTTTGAAAATGAAAATCGAAAAGAAAATTTGGTCCGTTGATGGAAAGCAAAAAGATATACATCAATTTTGTGCCCAACCTCCCGTCTTCAATATTATCTAAAAGAGAATCATTTGTTGAAACTCAATATTGCATGAAAGAGGAATCATGTGTTGATTCTCAAAACTTTTAATAAAATACATATTAAAACAAAACGAATGTAAATTATTAACAAGTTTGAAATGTTATGAAATATTTATTATACTAACTTATATTCAAAATATTTGTATTATACACTTTGAAGTTGGTTCCAAATAGTTGTTTCAAATAGCTTCCAATGTTTCAGAGAATAATTTTCAATGAAATTTTGTAGATAGCAAAACATAGTATAGAGATTATACGCCAAATTTGGTGGACCGAGCAGAGGTTCTCGGAAGTTTGCACCCTATTGTCCGATACAACATTTTGTTGTATAGATTAAGGATAACAACACATACTATATGGGTTTATACGCCAAATTTGGTTGACCGAACAAAGGCCTTCGGAACTTCACAGCCTATTCTCCAATACAACATTTTGTAAAATAGACTTAGAATTACAACACATACTATAAGGATTTATACGCCAAATTTGGCGGACTGAACAGTAGCCTTCGGAAGTTCGCAGCCATTCATCCAATACAATATTTTGTAGTATAGACTTAGTATAATAACATATACTACAGGGATTTTTACGCCAAATTTGGTGGGCTCTACAGTGGATTTAGGAAGTTCGCAGCCAATTATTCAATACAATATTTTGTAATATAGACTTAGTATAAAAACATATACTATAGCGATTTTTATGCCAAATTTGGTGGGCTGAACAATGGCCTTAGGAAGTTCGCAGCCAATTATTCAATACAATATTTTGTAGTATAGACTTAGTATAACAACATATACTATAGCGATTTATACGCCAAATTTGGTGGCCTCTACAGTTGCCTTCGGAAATTCGCAGACGATAATTACAATAATGCAACTATAAATTTCTCATATATCATGTCATGTATCACAACACATTTAAGAGATAGGGCGTATAATGGGACTCATACTGTACTATAGTCTAAACTCTACTATACAATTATCTATAAGAATCTCTTCAATTTGTGAATTCCTGGCCTCTGCAATATATTAAAAAATATAAGGCGTATTTATGGTCTCATAATGTACTATAGTCTAAACTCTACTATACACTTATCTGAAAAAAACTTTTCGATCCTAACTTCCAGGCCTCTACAAATTAATAAAAAGATAGGGCATATAATGGGACTCATTCTGTACTAGAGTCTAAACTCGACTATACAATAACCTATAAGAAACTTTTCAATACTAACTTCCGGGTGTGTTTTTATCCATTAATTAATAAAAGTAAAAAATGATTAAATTTATTTAAACATTGTATTTAAGTCTTAATTTGAAGATTTTATATGTTTTACAGTTTTTTATTTCATTACAATATTTTTCTATTATAAAGTAACAATTAATATAAAATTATGCTTGGTGTGTTTATTACATTGATATATAATAAATAATATCTTCTAGATACAATATATTTTTCAATTTTTTATTTTAGAGACTCAACAAATGATGTCTCGTTAGATTATTGTATTGAGTGGGAACTAAAATATATATCTCAATTCTAATATTTAAACTCTAAGGTGCAACAAATGCTACCCTAAAGTTCAAGAGAACACTAAATTAATTGTCTTGTGATCTGAAAGAAGAGATTCGTAATAATCGGCAAAATGTATAGGGAATGAGGCGAATGCGAGATCGATTTGATTGCCGTAATCATTTGAAGAAAGTCCCAAAGGAAGTACAAATTTCAAGCCAATATTTTCAAGAGTTCTATTCAGTGTTGTTCCAATAGAATCGTTTATATTTATATTAAAGTCTCCGATTACTATATATTTGTGTCCTAATATGCGAATTGATGTGAATATTTCGACAATTAGTTCAATTTCAGTAGTTTTTGGCATTCCTGGAGAAACATATAAAGCTAATATATACAGTATATATTATCGATAGTTGCGACTAGATATTCAATATGTGCTCCTTTCCATTGAATAACTTCACACTTAATATGTTTGAACTGGCGATTTAAACTACGTCAGATATAAATTGCCATTCCAAATGGCCGTTTATCTTTGGGCTGAAGTATCGATATTAATTGGAAGCCAGTCAAATCTACATCGAAAAATCTAGTTTCTGCAAATACAAGAATATCCGAGCACATATATTCATTGATTAACACGATATCACTGGCGTGTTTTGCTAAGTGCGGAAAGTTGTGGAATATCAATTTTAATGAACGCGCGTCAACTTCTATGTCAAGTAAAGACCGCGTGAA
>JAQFXN010004076.1:0-10171 GCA_034693365.1 Liacarus xylariae
GTGGGCAGCGGTGGAGGAGTGGATGTGCAAACGAATCTATATACTCCTTTTTTCTTCGAAAGCGGAGTTAAAAATTTCATTTAATTATCTTAAATAGTTTCTGAGTTATTCTTATTTATCTCTTTTGCTACGAATTCCCGGACACACATTAAATTCAATTCAAATTCAATTCAATAGTTAAAATAGTTAGTAACCAATGAAATAGTTATTTATAGTTAAAATAAAACTTCCCTAAAATGATCCTCAAGTCATGATTAGTCAAGATCATAACTCCTAGGTTCATACTATATACCGATAAAATAGTTTTTATAGGTGACTTTTGATTCTCTGATTATAAGCTTTGAGTTATGTCTTACCAAATGAATTCAAATTTGGCGCTTTAGTTATGTTCGAGCAGTCCCTCCCATAAAACTTCCAGTAAATAAGCGAATACAATGCTAATGTACTGCTATATAATTGTATACAATGACGTGTTTGTTTACATTTTACATTCGCTTAATACTACCCCAGGGCAGGGCCAGGTCTGCTACGAAAAGTACAATTAGTGTGCATTTATTATAATCTATAGCGTTTTTCCTGCGGCCAGGCTTTTCCAACGCCAGGCGCCTGCAGTTGCTCTAACAACCACACAGAGCAACTAGCAATCTAATTTATTAATTCAGAAGTACGTCAAACAAAATTGGGCTTGTGATTGGTTAGGGCGCCTGGGCACTTGGGTGTTTTGGGCGCGACCGCCAGGCGTTTATTTTCAGGGAACGGATTTTACGAATCCTATTATTATATATTAATAGTCTATGTGCTGATTAACGTTTGGTAAAATCGGCCCTCAGAATAAACACCCCCTGTGCCCTAACCAATCACATGCTCAATTCTGTTTGACGTACTTTTGAACTAATAAATTAGCTATAGTTGCTCTGTTTGGTTGTTAGAGCAACTGCAGGCGCACTGGCGTTGTGGGCGCTGTAATAGTACTGATATATCGAAAGCATGAGATTTGACGCAATGTTTACCCTTTATAAGTACGCCTGTGGCACAGGCGCTGTGCACTACCTTGGGCTACCGTCTGTCTTGGGCTCAATTTCTTACAATAATTTTTTGATTTAATCTTAAAATAATGTTATACTTAATTGGTTTGGGTTTAGGCGATGCGAAGGACATAACCGTTAAGGGTTTGGAAATCGTGAGGAAAGCCAAACACGTGTTTCTCGAGGCCTACACTTCGGTACTAACCGTTGGAAAAGAGGGTTTAGTAATGAATGCATTTGTTCTCTAATTTATATCTAAATTAACACTATTTGACATTAAAGGAAGAGTTTTATGGCCGCGAAGTGATGGTCGCCGACAGACATTTCGTGGAACAATCGGCCGAACAAATACTTGAGGACGCGGTGGACAGTGATGTGGCCTTTCTTGTGGTGGGCGACCCCTTGGGGTCAGACATACAACCAATGCAACCTATAGTGCATTTAATTTAATCCAAAATTAATTTCTAATTAATATCAAAACAGAGCCACAACTCATACGGACTTAATATTGCGGGCGCACCACAAGGGCATTGAGCACCGGGTCATACATAACGCGTCAATCATTAACGCCTGCAGTGCTTCCGGACTACAGTTGTATAACTTCGGCGAAATAGTATCGATTCCTTTCTGGACCGACAGTTGGAGACCCGACAGCTATTTCGACAAAATATGCTCTAATCTCAAGTCTGGTTTACATACACTCTGTCTCTTAGGTATGAATTGGTTTTTATTTGATTTAATTACAAAAAACTCATTCAAAATATTTCTTATTTGTCTATTGTTTAAAATGTTAAATAAAAAAATGAGTTTTACTAATGAAAGACTAAACAAAATCTACGACAACTCGTATTGCAATTCGCGAATAGTCTTAATAAACAAAGTTTTGATACATTTTCTGTAATCAATACATAAATATATATTTGATTTTTATTTATAAATCTTTTATTTTATTAAAGATATTAAAGTAAAAGAACAATCGATCGAAGCTATGATGAAAGGAAAGGTAGTTTACGAACCGCCCCGTTATATGAGTGTTAACATTGCGGCCAAACAACTATTGGAAATCATTAAATCTAAACCAAACGAATTGATTAACGAGAACTCAATGGCCATAGGATTGGCCAGAATTGGTTGCGAAAAGCAGTCTATAAAGTCGTGTCAATTGATTCATATGTTAGATATTGATTTGGGAGAACCCCTTCACTCACTTATAATTGTCGGGAAATTACATCCAATTGAATCAGAAATGTTACAAATATTTTCAGATAATTTTGAGACCAAATGATAAGAAGATATAAATTAAATGTTTTTATTCTTTTAAAGAGACAGTTCTGAGTGCGTCCTCTTCTAGTATAAGGAACGTTGCATTTGCCCCGTCGTTGAACTTATAGGAGAGCCCGCCGTCAATGACTATATTCGCGTCAGTCATTCGCGATTTAATAGATATAGTTTTGGCAAAACCTCTTGGATTGCTCTGGAATTCAGTCCCGAATACAATCGGATCTCTGATAGTGTAGGCCATGGTTGGGTCCGACGGATCAAAAATCAATGCGTTATTAAATTTTTCAGTTATTCTTTCAATAAGTTTAGTGTCATTTTGGGGCAGATTTTGTCCTTTAATTTCTTTATTAATTATTTGAAACAAACTCTGAACGCATTGTGGCGTAACTTTGTTTATATTGAAGAACCAAGACGTAGATCCCGTACCCGTGCATATAGTCAGACCAGAGCTCTTGAGCTTTGCTTTAATTGTATCATTTTTAGAGAATTCATAGTAAGAAACTCGAGAAGAAATGGATTCTCCGATAAACACCTCATTTAAGGCCTTAAACGGCAGAACTTTTTTGTTTGAATTCGTTGTGTTATTCAATTCAACAGACTTTGAGTCCTGACTCGAGTCCAGATCTAAGAATCTATTTTCCGGACACTTAAGTATTTGTTGGTGTAGTTCAATGGGCTCTTCGTGTGCGTTCTCGCCCTCAAGTATTACTCGAATCCTTTGTCTGTATTTCCATTTGAACTTCCCTTCACTGAACAGACGAAGGGCTTCACCGAAATTATTAGAAAATCGTTTCGGTAAACACAGGTAACCGACCGAACGCTGTGGATCACTATTGACGCCAATCAATGGTTTATTGCGATTATTCACTTTAGAGGCGGCCATCAAAAAGGTTCCGTCGCCTCCCGAGGCTATGATAACGTCCGCCCAATCGATGTTTTTGTCCGTATATTCAGTTCTGTTGACGACTTTGGACTCAATTCCAGACGACTTGAGACAAGTTATGATATGTTCGCGACTTTGTTTGTGGATATTGTGATGAGATATCAGTTTTTGGTAATCACTTCCACGGCTTTCCAACTATTGGATCAAATCATTAATTAATAATTAATAACATATAAAGTAATAATTGATTTGTATCTCAAAAGCCATACATTTTTGATGAGTTCCTCTTCACTTATATCAGGGTTTCGTCTCTTTTCGAACTCATATCTCGAAAACTTAATCAAAACCAAAGCGGTCTTCGGTTTGAATGGTTCTATGGGTTCATTGAACTGTTGATCGGTTGAAGACATGGCAGGAGTGAAACGATAACAACGAATAAAATTAAATATTAACTGACTTTTATTGACTAAAACATTATTATTGTTTGAATTAATTGAAAGTTTTAGAAGTTTTGAACTCATGTTCAACAATGACCTCATGTTTGGCACTAATCTTCTCATTTGTCGCACAAAACAATTGCATTATTAACACAATTATTGAGACTATTGAGTGCTAAACAAACAACTCATTTCAAAGCAAACACTTATTTAAAGCTATTTTATTAATTCATTCAAAACTAATCAATCGGTTATTTAATTAATTACCCAAAACTCAAACACCGATTCATTGATTGATTTGTTTTACATTTTTTTGTTTATAAACTCATTGAATACTAAATAATCTGCAGAAAAGATCATAAGTTATGAATCATTACATATGCGCACAAACAAGGGTTGGATTATAAACACAACTGAAGGGGTTTTAAATATGTGAATGAAATTTATGGTAAATGTTCTTCAAATGAATGAAGAGTTGGGCAAAAGTAATGAATTGACTGTAAATATCGTATTTTATAACATAAATGTTGTATAATCTTATGAGTACTGATAGAGTGAGTGTAGAGTACTGTACAGTACAGTACAGTACAGAGCACTGCCAGCTGTACCTTATTTTTAAAGCATTAGTTTTTAATAGTTATTTGTATTTTAATAGACTTTTCGTAGTTTTATATCAATTAAATTGATATTAGATTTTAATTGAAGAGCAAAACAATTGACAAGTGATTCAAATGTTACCCATTTATGCAAATGATAGGGAACACAGAGTGACGAAGACTTTTAAAATTAAAGAGAAGATAAACGGATGGCTCAGGTATGTCAACACACATGGCATCAGTGCATCACTTAGTGCTGATCTGATAATCACTTGCGATAACCAATTAATTCATTTGTTTTCAATTAAGGCTAATATTTTCGGATAAAAACTCGAGAAATTTGTTTTTGTTTTTATTACTGAATCTCTCCTTTGCTTTCGTTGAGCTCTCGTATGGCATTTGGACCAATAGGTACTGATTCTGGACTTCTTGGCCAATACTGTCCACTTATTCAATCACTTATTATGTTTTGATTGCAGTCTCGGCTTAATATCGGACTCTTTTCACATGTTCTTCGACTGTACGGCTCTATTGGCCGGTTTGGCCGCGTCTGTGATCACTAAATGGCGATCCAATGAAAGGTTTTCTTACGGGTATTAAACAATTGCGGCTTATATTTGAAAATTACTTTACTTACGATGCATTGTGTTTATGTCGGCTCAGGTATGTCAGGGCCGAAGTGATCGCTGGTTTTGTCAACGGATTGTTTCTATTATTCATCGCATTCTTCATATTCTCAGAAGCGGTCGAACGAGCGATAGAACCGCCGGAAGTGAAACACGAGAGGCTGTTCTTGATATCAGTGTTGGGACTACTGGTCAATTTGGTCGGTATATTCGTGTTCCAACACGGGGGTGCAGGTGCTCATAACCACTCGCACTCAGGGGGCCAACACTCGCACAACGGCCACAGTCACGAGAGTGGCGGACACTCGCATTCCAATCACTCGCACAGTCATAGCCACAGCCATTCGAGTGGAGGCAATGGGGACTCGAGTCACCGGCAGATAATGCAGGGGGTGTTCCTCCACATAATGGCCGACACATTAGGCAGTGTTGGAGTGATTATATCAGCGATTCTCATGAGTTACTTCGGTTGGATGATAGCCGACCCCATCTGTTCGATGTTTATCGCGACTTTGGTTGCGTTGAGTGTATTTCCATTACTCAGAGATTCCATTGGAGTTCTAATGCAAAGAACGCCCCGAGAATTGGACGGACAGCTGCCCTCGTGTTATCAAAGGGTATATAAATTAAATGAATAATAATTAGATTCCAATAAATAATTATTTGTTTAATTGCATCAAAAGGTAATGCAATTGGAAGGGGTTCTCAGCATTCAAGAGCCACACTTTTGGACCCTTTGTTCTGAAGTAAACATCGGTTCGGTTAAGGTTGAGGTGTCCAACAATGCAGACCCTCGTTATGTGTTAAGCCATACCCACAGCATATTCGCTCAAATCGGTGTCAAACAACTGTACGTTCAAATAGATTTCGCTCCGATTTGATTAGACATTAGTATTAAATGAATTTTTAAATTAAAAAATATATATAAATCATCAAAATTTTGTACTCAAATTCTATTTATATATAAAAAAAAATCAACTGAAAAAGCAAACAAAAAACCAAATTATGTCATAAGTTTTGAATTTAAATCAAAAAAAAAACTTTTATTGTTTCAAATTGTCTTCAGATCACAAGTTAATGAATTGGATTCAGACTTGTTTTGGTTCATAAATAAAGTAAAACTACATTACTATTGGATAATAACAGTCATAATCGATATTTTCAAAAAAAACTTTCAAGTTTTCAAATTTATTTATTTCTTTTTTTAAATATATTTTTTTAGTGAATCACAAAATTTTTTGCTTCAATTATGAATTTGCATTCGGATTAAAGTTAATTAATTGTACACAAAAAATAATGCAAATTTACATTTGAAGCAAATTTACAATTTGTTTATATATATATTTATATATCGCTAAGCGTTCGTTAATTTATTGTCCATTTGTTTTATCGTAACATTGATTTAATAAAAACTTATTTAATAATTCAATTCAATGCTTGAAAGCTATTAATATTATTATTATTACCTTTCGTTTTAAGTGTGAAATAATGACAAAAAAAGCTGAGAAATATTTACATATCTTTTGCTTTAATTATTACAATAAATTTTGATGACTTTAGAAAAAACTATTGCAAAAAAGGGGGGAAAACTAAATATTAGTCATCGTCTGAACTACTGCTGTCTTCATCTGAAGAATGGTTTTCAGCGTCCAATCCATTAGACTTCTTAGGACTCAAATGAATGGTTTGGTTCGAAGTCGTGGTGTTTGTGGTTGTGTTTCGTTTGAAGACATTTCTTCGAACCAAGAATTCTCGCACTTCATCGTCAGTGAGGGGCGCATAGGAGGGGTCGTCGTCCTGTTCTGCCTTCCATCCCAACTCCATTAGCAAACGGTGTTCGGCCTCTAGAGAACTGGACAGAACTCCCATATCTTCTTCGTATTCGTCCGGTTGTTGTCGACGAATGTATTTATTATTAATATTTTGTGTGTTTTTTAAGTCGTTTTCATAAGACATTTGATTGTTTTGACCCAATTTTGTTTGCAATTCTGATGTCTTATAATTGTTTCGACTTTCGGATGAAATATCAATTTTTTCGAAATTCTCTGTGAAATCATTGCTTTCTTTGTCTTTGTTTTCATTATTTCGAATCGAATTAAGAAAATCGCTTTTATTCGACCGCTTTTTTGGGTTTTTCACCAGAATTTCCATCGCAGGAGTGGTTTGAGTACTGGTTTTGGTTAGCATTGGTTGGATCTTCGAATAGACGCCGTTCTCTTTCATTATTCCTCCCACTCCTCCCTTGGCTTTGCCGATCAATGATATATTCCGATAGACTGGAGAAGAGATAACTTGTTTGGAAGCGTTTGCAATACTAGTTGTGTCCGATTTGTTGGCGCTTTCGATGTTATCAAAGTTGGCGACAGAGCTGTGGATGAGTTGAAAGTTTTTAGAAGTACTCAAGACTTTAGATTTGGTCGCGTTATTCCATGCGCTGTGAAAACTCGAATTATCATTGGGTCCACCATTTTGTGGGCTATTTGTGTCGTTAACTAAAGAGGGGAACTCCTGATTGAAAACATTACAGTTCTCTTCATTCGGTGCACTCTTTTCAGTCGAATCGTTGTCTAAACAATAATCAAATGACTTATTGAACGACTTTTTTGTCGATGAATTGAAGTTCGGTTTGAAAGCGTCTGAGTTTCTGTTGGGTTTGGTATTGGAATGATGAGCAATAGAGCCCTTTTCCCTATAATTGCTCCGATAGTTCGGTCGTTGACTCGAATCGATGTATTTTTTGCCGCGAAATCCGTTCACATTATTGCCAACTGTTTGAGCGTTCGGTTTATTCAACTGTTGTTCGCTTCCGAATGAGTTATGTCGTGAACTTAAATAGGGTTGGGATGAGTCGTGAAAATTGGTGTTAAAGCGTTCGCGCGATTCACAGTTCGATATACTGTTTGTGCTGTTATTCAAGTCTTTTCGATGATTGTTATAACTGATTGAATACTTCTTGTGCTGAGTCTCAAGTCCTGACTGAGACAATGGGCTGACGGATGAGATACTCTTCTTTGAGACTTGAGGGTCGGGTAGTTTAAGCCAAGCCGGAGTGAAGAAGTCGTGAGCGGGCGGAGCGTTCGGACTCTCCATCAGTGAAGCCAAACAAAGACCATAATTAGGTCTCGTCTGGACTCTTGACCTAACAGTTAGAGATCAACTAAACTCACTTCAGTTCAGTTCTTGCGTTCAATTAATTACAAATTAATTAAATTTCTATTCAATTAAAACTTGTCTTCAAATCAACAAAAAATGCAAAATATATCCAAAAATTCGTTTACTTCTGAATCAAATAAGACTTCAAACGTTGGCTTAAATATGATTTTCAAAAATTGTTGAATAAAATTTGACCGAATTATTGGTTTAAAGCAATCAATAATTAATTAAAATTTACGGCAATAATAGTAATCATATATTAATTGTTAAAAACGATTCGTTGCTATGAAAAGCACGTCCGATAAGACACTTCTTCTGTTAAATAACCGATAATTAAACCATTCTATCAAAAGGCAGTAAAAAATGTGTTGAATTTTTGGTCAAAAAAGGGTTTTTGTGAAATAAAATTTGTGATGAATTCAAAAAATTGATGCAATATTTCGTTAATGAATCATAGCTTTAGTTTTCTATTAATACTTAATATAATAATTGGATTTCCATTACTAACAAATCATTTTTTGGATGAATTAATTCATAACAAATTAATGTAAATATAATTTAAGCGCAAAAACTAAATATTAATCAATTGTATTCATTAAAAAAATGATGTCTTTCTCTGTTGTTTTGAATCAAATTATTATTATTTAAATATTATTAATGAAAATGAGGATAAAATTTGTCGATAATATCGCGAAAATGTCGGGAAAAACCAATTATTAATAAAAACGTTTTGTTTTGTAGCGTTTGAATGAATTGAAACCAAATTATTAATTATTAAAATATGTGGTTATTATAGAAAACCAGGAAAAACATTAAACGGATTTGGATTTGTGTCAGATATTACACCAAATCCTATATAAATCTATTATCGATGAACTTGTAATCAATGAATGTTTTCCAATACAATCACTTCTATAAGGGTTTAAGAAAAATGAAAACAAATTATTAAATATTTTTTGCTTCAAATCAAAGAACAAAAAAAATAATAATACAATTAATTATTTGCCATAAAATTCATATCAGTTTTCAATAAAAATGATTGAAAATCAAAATTAAAAAAAAAGAAAATCTGTTTTTTAACAGTAATTGAAATGAAATTAGACTTTAGTTTACAATCAAATGAATGACTGAAAACAAAATTTTATATTTTTCTGAAATTAGATATAAATAAATGCAATAATCAATTGAAACCTTAATTAATATAAAATTAAACTTAAATAACAATTTGTTGTTTTGCTTACCTTTAGTTCAAAAATTTAAAAAACAAAATATTTTTGTTTACAATTAATTGGTTTTAAAATATTTGTTTCATTAAAATTCACGAATGAATTGAAATTTTGTTGTTTTTAGAAAAATTGCATAAAAATTATAATTTTATTGTTTCAAACATTTATTAATAGATAAGTAATTTGTTTTGTTATGTCTTTAAACTCTTATTTTCTCACAATTTATTGCTTTTAGAAAAAACAAATGATTTTTATATTATTATTAAAATTTGAGTCAATAATCACTCACTCTTTGAGACGAAAACTGTTATTCAGAAACAAATGGCGGAAAATATTAGGGAAACGGAAATGCGATCATTGGCTCCGATATATAGGGTTGGCATCACTGGTGTCTGCTTTGCTTTATTTCTTAAATATTTCATTAATTTCTTTCAATTTTCAATTGTATTTATATTTTTTATTTCCAATTCGTCTCAATTGCACAGTAATTGTCCCATAAATACAATCCTATATAATAGTTAACTGAATATTAGTTGACAGACAAGTGTTATAAACCCTATGTTTGATGAGTGAAAAGGCGTCAAAATTGAAATCATTATTACGTTTTGTTTTGTTTGCAATCAAAACAAACATATGTTTCACTATTGCTTTATTGCATACAATACTCCATATATTAATGCATTTAATTTACTTTCTTTATGTCAATGATTCCTAATTTGTGTAAAATCTATATTTAATGTATTTTTACAAATATTCAGAATTATACATGGTCAATTGTATTTCATTGCATTAGTTAAAGGAAAAATAGGCAAAGAAAATATGCCCTGGATTACCATATTTCATATGTCTATTCTCAGGCTATTTTATTACAGTTTTTATTCCCAGAGTAGTCCAAAACCCCCTAAGTTTTCCCCCTATAAACATCATGTGACATATCTGTTTAC
>JAQFXN010004077.1:0-10170 GCA_034693365.1 Liacarus xylariae
TCGTTCATATCTATAGTGTACAAAACTTTCCCATAGATGGCGTTATAAAAATACAATGTATGGCAAAAATTCATTTTGTATAATACAAGAATCTTTTTGTTATACAAGATGTATTATACAATTTTTGTATCGTTGCCAACTCTACTAACAGTACAAGTTATAAGTGAGTTATTATATAAATACAAGTAGAAGTTCAAGTGCACATAAAAGTATAAGTACTAAATAATTTCATTGAAATTATAGGCAAATTATTAAGATTTTAAATATCTATTTATATGAATGTTAGAAATCTGTGAACACCACTAGTCTTAAGGAAATAAATGATGTGGAAGAAGTAACTATGTAAATTAACCGGCAAATTTGAATGGTGCGCATCAATGCTTTTCACCCAGGCTGTTTCCGCCCTATAATGCGCACCCGGAGTATAGGCGGACCAAAAATATTTCAAAAATAAGTTTAAGAGAAATGATAGGAATGCCTTAAATTGGTTAATATAAGATAATTGCACAGGAGGAAGGATAGGTGAGCAATGAAGTGATGATGGGTTAGATGAGAGGTTGTGCCAAATGTGCTAAATTCGAAATCGATAGAGCCTTTTGAGGACTTACTGTATGTCCACAAAGTGTTTAAGAGCTAATGCTTTGTGTCTTTTGAATCGAGTTTTGATAATAAATTCAAAATAAGCGCTCAAAACGAGTTCAACCAATAGATGAACGAAAAGCTATTGAATTGAGTTTTGATGTATTTGTGTTTCAATTGAAAACAATAAGTGATTTAAAACTCATTGAAAACCAATTAATTATTAATATTTAGTTTAGACTTAATTTGAATAACAATTCATATAATATTAGGCTTTCATTGGATTCGGTGTTTGTTTTGAATTAAAATCAGAGGAAAAGAGGATTTTATAAAACAATTTCTAAGATTTGAATCAAAAGGCAATCCATTGATGAGTCGACGAAGAAATCTATCGGAAGAGTGTATGCAATGCTGTCTTCAATGACTAAATGATTGCTAATTAATATATATTTGCATTAATTGTATTAACGCTGTATTAGTGGACGAAAGGCCGCGAAAGCGTCGCCGAAATGAAGTCGAAAACGACGACGAAATCGAATTGCGTTTGGAATCACTTATTATTCGCGTCGGAGAAAAGGTTAATACATTCGGCGTATATCGAGTGATGAATACATTTAATGATTACATGTTTAGAGCACTTCATCTCTGGAGACAAATATCGATGAATTGTCAGACGTTTTAAACAAAGATTTGTTGAATAAAACAAAGATTATTAGAATTATTTGCGAGAGGTTTGCATACAATTAGTGCTCTTTTTATTTAATTTAATTAACATTTAATTGAATACATATTTTTTGGGAAAGTATTGCCAAATATCCGGAGAAGACATGCATTTATTCAACTCTTGTCGGTCTCTTAAACGCCCGAAACTATAACTTTGGCGGAGAAGTAATGAATGAAAAGCAAAGAATTGTTTTTTATTTATTAAAAATTATATTCAAAAGATTGTGGAACTGTTGGTCCGACACTTCAAGGACTACCTGAAGGCACTGGAGTTCGAATCGGCGCGAATGTTGGTTCGATTCTTTGGGGATTTAGTCAACTGCAGAGTCATATCTTCGGCTTCACTCATGAATTTGTTTGAGAATTTAGTCGACGTTTCGATGGAAGACAACATTCCTCAGTCGCGCTCCGATTACTTTGTGTTCTCTGTTCTGACAGCACTTCCATGGGTTGGAAAAGAACTCTACGAAAAGAAAGAACAGGATTTGGAGCAATTGCTCAATACTATAGACAGCTATTTGAATAAGGCATGCGTTATATGAGTTGAGACACATTATTCTAACTGTTGACCCTTTCCTGACCCTAACAGCGCCATAAGACACACCATCACACGGCTCTAAGGGTCTGGTACTCTGATTCACCCCATCCTCAGGAGGAATACTTGGACTGTTTTTGGGCCCAAATATCTAAATTGCGTTCAGACAAATGGGTCGAACGACACATATATCGGCCGTATTTGGCGTTCGATAATGTCTTGTGTGAAGCCCTTCAGCACAATCTGCCGCCAATACAACCGCCACCGCATGAATCCAATTATGTCTATCCCTATCCAAAGGTTGTCTTTAGACTATTTGATTACACCGACTGTCCTGAGGGACCCGTTCTTCCTGGCGCTCATTCTATTGAAAGATATTTGATTGAAGAGCACTTGCGTTGGATTATTGAGAAGAACTATACGGACAGAAAGAATTGGTATTTGTTTTATAAACAAAATGAAAATATTCAGTCAATTAATAGCTGATTTATTCACTTCTAGTGCTATGAATTTGCTTTTGTTTCCAAACAAACATAAGATTCCTTTGGAATATATGATTATTGAAGTCATGTTCTCAGAACTGTTTGCTTTACCCAAAAATAAATTTTTAGACATTTGTTACGGATCTATACTTTTGGAATTGTGTAAATTACAGCCCAGTTCTCTACCACAAGTGGTCTGTATTTGTCACAACACTTGCATTCATTAAATATTGAAAATACTTGTATTCTATTGAACTGACAGTTAGCACAAGCGGTTGAGTTATTGTTTGAACGACTGGACACAATGAACTGCATGTGCGTCGACCGCTTTGCCGTTTGGTTTGCCTATCATTTAAGTAATTTTCAATTCCGCTGGAGTTGGGATGACTGGAGTACAGCCCTTACGTTAGACCCACTCCACCCAAAGCCTAAATTCATTCGCGAATCTCTGTTGCGGTGTTTGCGACTGTCATTTCACGAACAGGTAATTAAAATAATTCCGGACTCTTTCCATGAGTTGGCCCCACAAGAGATTGTGCCCGAAAACAAGTACTCTAAAGAGGGCGCCGGCTCTCTGGCCGCCACTACTATCGCCCAAACATTGATGAATAGGATTAGAGAGAAGTGTACGCCTGAAGAAGCACTCGATGTTATAAAAGAATTGGCAAATCCTTTGATGGAAACCGAAGACGGTTTGCATTTTTGATAATAAAATTCTCAAAAAGTAATTTCAAACAATAACTTAATTATGTATTTTAGAGCCAAATCACAATCCATTAAAAATCGATGTTTTCATAACAGTTCTGTTGAATTTGGCCTCAAAATCATTGACACATTGCTTCTCAGCCATAGCTAAGTATTGATTATTTAACAGAAATTATTAAACATTCAAAATATAACATCAATTTCTACATAAATTAGATATCATTCAGCACTTAAGGCTCTGAACACCTCAGAAGAGGCGCAGATATGTATTGTGAGGACTATTTTTGAAGTTTGGAAAAGACATCAACAGGTATTCAGTGGTCTATTCTTTTATAATTGTTTTGATTTACTTTATTTTAAACATTTTATTTTCATTTAAGTTATTAGTTATTCTAATAAACAAACTCTTGAAGTCAGAGGTAATAGAGTGCGCATCCGTTGCCAATTGGATCTTCTCTAAAGACAATTCCACTGAATTCATGAAGTATTTACTCAATTGTTTTGTTAATAATTTAATTATTCCATTAATCGATTTAAACAACTATTCCTTAGATCTTATATTTGGGAAATCCTTAACCAAACGATACAAAAATCAATAAAAACAGTGGAATCACTGGAAAAAGAATTGGAAGAATCGAAGGAAAAGCTTAGAAAAGTTTGTTTTCAATAATTTTGATTTTAATGTTTTGATTCAATTATTTGTGTTGTCTTTCAGATGGATTCGGGCGATACCACCGAAGAAAGTGAAGCTCCGACTGAAGAGATGGTCGAACGCATGGAAGAGCGGTTAGAGTTGGCTCAATCGGACCTCAAGAATCTGTTTCTAATAATATTTCAGCGCTTTATTATGTTATTGTCGGAACACATCCAGAGCTGTGAGTCTAAGGGAAAGAGTTTCAAAACCCATTGGTTTCGTTGGACTATTGGACGACTACAACAGGTCTTCTTTGAGGTTAATATAACTCCAAATGATTTAAATTATTATTAATTATTGCTTTTGTTTGGTTTTACTCAATGATCAGAACCACAATCATGTCTTCAAATACGTGGAGACATTCGAAACACTGCTCTTTACAGCAGATTTGGATCAACACATTCTTCTTATATTCAAACAGTTCTGTTCGCTCAGGAATTGAATTGTTTTTAAAAAATAATTTCTTAATTTTAGAAACGTTTCGAGACTTTCATTAAAACGAAATAAATTATTGAAAATTAAATACTTTTCTTAAACATTTGTCCACTTATTAAGACATAATTGAGTTTCAAATCAATACAAATGTTTTAATGATTTTAATCCATCGAATGATTAACACAAACAATAAAACTAAATAATTAAAAGTTATTAAAATTAATCGAAAATTAATAACTTATTTCATTTCAAATCGATGTCTCAAAACACTAAAGACATCTATTATTAAATAAACAGCAAAAGTAACGCCTTTTCAATGAAGTGATAAGAAAACAAATGATAGAAATTTTTTAAAATTACAAAATATTGAATCGTTTTCAGTATTTTTTGTTATAAAAATGAGTAAAATATCAACAATAATATGGAAAATATCAATACTTTTATTAATTTTATTGAATGCAATAAATTGTGGAAAACTTTCGGTTGAATTGAACCCCAAATGCGATGAAAGCATTGAATGCAAGCAATGGAGTTCAGAGACGCCCATGAATTTGGTCCACATCTCATCCCAAGGAACCAATGAAACGATTCACTACTTGTGGTCTGCAATCACTGGTATTCCTCCGAGTCTTTTGATCGTTAAAACCATACCAAACGCTCTTTTGTCGATTGATTGGAAGGATATCTTACAGAACAATAGCAAACCGTTTGAAACGGCCCTTCACTTCAGTCCCGAACCAATCAATTCAATTGGTGTTCAATTCAGTCGACTTTTCTTCTTCAATGATCTCAACAAAACTGGTTCTTATAATTCCAGTTATCCAACGCTTGACATCAATTGGAATGACTTTATTTGGAAGAATATATCCAAACCTCAAGTCCTGAGCGATTCGATTGCAATCCGTTTCACACAATCAGCTGATTATGAGTTGAATAACGCGAGCATTGCTTTCGACTTAAGGGTTGATTCAAACTCAGGCAGAAGTGAGGATTTGCCTCATTTGGCGTTCACTCAATCGAGTGCTTCGTTGCAGTTGAGTGTAAACGATGTCCAAACAGATAGGGATCACAACTTCAACCAAACAAATAGACCCCGACTTATGGCCACTGTTTTAGTGATGAAAGACCTGACAGAAGACAACACCGAATCAAAGTCTGACTTTTCAACCATTACTTCAATTGACGACGAGTACACTCCCGGAGTGTTTGACGTAAACACAGTTACCATTTGTTAACACTTTTATTGATTATATTCTTATTTATAATTAAAGCGAATATATTTGGAATTGAATCCAAAGGAAGAGTCAAAGCAAGCATTCCTTCACTGGAAACCAATCGCCTATAACTCAAACGAACGCATAATTGCAAACACTTTGGATGTAAGTCATAGTCAACTCGAAAATGTGACGAATGAACAAATATCTGAAGCAAATAGTCGTATATTAGAGTCGTTTTTCCGAAACATAACTCATTCGAGTCATTCATTTAATCTAACTTTTGGAGCGACTGATGACGAGAACTATTACGACAAGAAAAGGTACAACACTTTCTCATTAGTGGTCGGATTGGATAAAACACCGGATGAAGAGCTCTCTCTTTTAGTAAAAATGATTATTTTGGTTGGATTTGGTTTACCACTACTGGTAATGGTTGTCAGCGCTCTGTATCTCATCGTTAGAAAAATCAGAAAAAGAAATTTCGATGACTTGTTGTTAAGTCAACAAACGTTAGACAATTCGAGGCAATAATTGATTTTTAAATTAATTTTTTATTGACTAAAGTATTCATTTTTTAAGACAAATAATTTTAATTAATTTTTGTTAAATCATATATTTTTACTAAATCTGTGATAAAAGAACTATTGATAAGAGAATAAACCGAAGAAATTAGTTCATATACTCTACACTTGAATGAAACGCCAAAAATGTAAAACTAAATGTCAAAACAACACTTATATTATTAACTCATCTTATCTTTTATTGAAATAATTATTAATAAATTAAATAAATAACTGTTAAATATGTCAATCGTGTGCTCAATAAATGGTTTTTCAAAATACTGTAAATTAGTATAAAATACACTTCAAATATATTAAAATTAAGTTTTATAAAAAAAATTATATAAAATTTAAAAATGCAGTAAAAAAACAAAATTGTTTTTATATTTCTTCATATTTTTGCAAATAATATGAATAAAAGCTTTTACGAAATGAAGCGATTATTCATTAAAATGTCTCAACGAATGACTTAGTATTAAATTATATTATTATTATAGAAAAAATGATGATTTGGTTAAATGTTTTAAGGGATAAACATCTGGGAAGAGGTACGGGAAAAATTTGCCTCAAAATCTTGCAATACATAAGTAAGGAAAGAAATGTATAAAATTTTAGGTTTATATCATGCTAACTGATAAATTTTGTTGAGTTATATATGCAAAATGTCAGCATGTCAAATTACCTCTTTGTATTTTGTTCGTGGATAAAATTTTGACCCTCTATAGTTTACTTAATAGAGATTTATTAATATAATATACATTAAACGAGTTTTGGGGCTTCAGAAAATTATCTAGATAGATAAATGTTTACAACTCGTATCAGTTTTTGAAGTTTTATAAACAAGTACAGGTATTTTTTTATTAGATAATAAAATATCAAGATTTATGTTTATTCCATTTCTTTAACACAGTCCGCATCAGAAGTAATCCTCCATTTAAATGTAGAAAAATGGTAGACAAGTATATACTATAATAATAAATTATGGTACATACATGTATGTTTTCGATCTTTACGTCAACGATGTAAAGCATATCTATTAAATAAATCACTGTATAATATCGTAAATGTTTATCAATTTTAGCCCCGAATAAAATACAAAGAGTTTTGTTGGACGCTCTTGACATCTCACAGTATAGTTACTGTAGCGCTAATGCGGGAATAAGTCCAGAGGTGAAAAAGGTTTTATCTACCCCTCACCTATGCATTGCTAGAGAAGTATAGATTGAGACAAATGGAGATCCGCTAATAATATTTTATTATTCCATTAAATATTAATTAATAGGAATTTTCAGTCAATCATTAATTGAGTAATACTTCCGAAGAATTAACCGAAAATTATTTCAAACAAATATTGTTTTGATCTTTTTTTAAATATTGCAAGTTTTGGATAACCAGATCAGTTGGTAATAGAGATTTTTCAACTCTTATTAAATATCAGTTTTTTTCAATTTAACTATAGAACGGAAGTATAGACTCTATACTATAGAGTGATGTAAAATATTTTAATTTTGGTCTAACATCAGGGAAATATTGAAAATTTTCTGATTAGGAGTAATTTAGTAAATACCCTTGGTTATTCCTTCTCTAAAAATACACTTCTATGAAGATAAAATGTCCTCTCCATAGAGGAGTGTACAGTAAATTGGCTGTAGGAGACCATAACCCTTAAACTTTTCCCCTCTAAATATCATGTAGAGGGGCATTTTGAAGATTATGGTCACCTACAGCCAATTGACTGTATTATCGGATAATAATTGATTTTACCCTAAAGCACAAAATATTAGTACAAAATGAATTACACTCTTTGCGAGTAATAATTAATATTATAATTAGAAACTAAAGTAGTATTACTTAAGGCGAGTGTCAAACAATCTAAGGCCTGTGCTCTCAAAGATGCGATGTATATTCGACTATAAATTATTTAAAATTTATTTTTCTGTGATTTTCTGAGATTCTATAATATATTTTGTTTTCGATATCTTTTAAAAATATATTTTTGTGTCGAATATTATTTAAAAAAGATTAGAAATAAAGCTAATTTTGTTAACTAAAGACTTATTAAACACTTTTAAGTTTAGAATCAATTTCTTTAATAATAGGGTCGTTGAGATCAACCCCGCCTTCAATTAATTCTTTTCGCTTACGTTTAATCGATTCAATTAATTTTGATTTTTGTATTATTTCGTCTGTTTTTTGTGTTTTCGTGTTGTTTGTCATCACTTTATTTGAGGTATTCTTAGGAACGCTATTAAAAACAGGTTTTAGGTTTGGCTTAAGTGTTGATGAATTGCGAGAAAATATTGGACTTTTGGTTGTTTTACTAATAATATTGGGACGAGAACTGCAATAAATATTAAATAAATTTAAAATACAATTCAAATTAACGAATACAATGACAAACTGTGATATACCTTATGGGCGTTTCTCTGGTCACTAAAACTGTTTTAGGAGTTGTATTAGTGTTTCGGGTAATGGTTTTAACTGAAGTTAATTTTTGTTCTTTCGGTAAACTTTTCGAACCTACCCTTCCATTAATTGCTTTACTGTTTTCCATTACTTTTTCTTCGAGTTCTTTAACTTTAATTTCCTTTTCCTTAAGTTTTCTTTCGAGCGAATACACCCTTTCCTGAAATTTCGACTTTTCGTATTCGACTCCTTTAAGTTTGTTCTTTTCCGAAGCCATTCTCTGTTCGTAATTGTCCTTCAAATCACTCATTACTTCTTCTATTTCTTGATTTAGTTTTTCATATCTTAAACGAATTTCTTTTTCTTTTAAATCGATTTCATTTTCCTTTAAAACGATATTATTTTCTCGAGTTTTCAAATCTTCCAAAGAGTTTAATAGTTTAGTCTCGAGTTCTACCAATTCTTTTAATTTCTTTTTCATTTCTTCTTCCCTTTCGGTCTGTTTTTGTTCAAATTGTTTCAAATATTCGTTTTCGCTTTGTTTCAGTCGTTCTCTAAATAAAATCAATTGTTTTTCTTTCCACAATTCGATTTCAAGTGCCGTTTCCACAATCAAATCGTCTAAATTCTGAATACTATCGCCCATAACTCCGACATTACTGCCACTGCCGGTGCCTTTCATAACACTAATTTCGGGCGAATTCGGCAAAAGAGGTATTTTTGTTTTGCCATAATTTTGCAAAAACATAATTATCTGAATTTGAGCCCAAGTTTTGTTTTGTTCGTCAATTACTGGAACGGTTTGGTTAACTATTTGTTTTGCGTCGGCTCTGTTGGGCTTAGCGTTCAATACTTTCAAAAGGTCTACATTTGCTGTTCCAATAACTGTATTGATTGTCGTCTCTTCTATTACTTCTATTATTAAAGGAATTTCTTTAAAAGTTTTTTCCAGTTTTTCTTGAGTTGTGGCGAAATTGAAAGCACAGAACCCGTGAGGTATAACCACTTCTTCGTTGGCTTTTAATTCGATTGAAGGAAATGTTTTAATATTATCTGTGAATCCGAAAAATGCGTACAAAAACTCAAGAAAACATGAATTGATTTGAGGAATATCTGAATCACTGACTCGAATATTTCTGAGATCAATAGCAAAACAGTAATGATTTAAATTCGATTCATTTGACTCATTCTTCTCAATGTATTTCTGTTTAGTATAGTTTCCATCTTTTATTTGATTAGTCTTCAAGTGATTAGAATTCGTTTCAATAATAGGTTTGTGTAATTCGATTGTCTCATCGATTCTTAAGTCAATAGAAACGCCAACAATAGGAAAGGGTTCGGAGATATCTATTGTCTCATTGTCTGCCAATAACTGCAAATACAGTATATATTAAAAGTGTTTATTTATTTTAAATGAATATTAATTTAAGAATATATACCATAAACGAGCCCTCAATTGGTTTGAAAACTTGGATCTGATTTGCGAATTGCAATAAACTAATGGCAACAAAACCATACAATACATCAAAATTGTCGCAAAACTGTATTTCTATCGTCGGATGTAATTCGAAATAAACGCCTGTTTTTGAAAAAAATAGTGGGAATTATAATGAATTGCACTTTATTTATGTTTAGAATTAGTAGTAAAAAACCAATAAAAGTATAATAATTCCGGAAATAATCAAATATAAATAACCTACGATTTTTTATTTCTGCCCATGGAGGAAAGCCTTTGTACTTTGTCCATATATTGATCAATAATAATGTTTTTAATTGAATAGATATTTAATAAATTGTTTTATTTTAATTTCATTAAATTTTTAATACATTATTA
>JAQFXN010004078.1:0-10169 GCA_034693365.1 Liacarus xylariae
AAATGATTGTTGGAATGCAATAATTAAGAGAAACGCATGAAAACATATTTGTAGATTTGAAACATAATAAAGTGTAAGATTAAAGAAACTCTTCTTAAGTCTAATAAGATGACTACGTATTTCAGTATAATAGTCAAGTATATACAGTTAAACATTGAGTCTTTACTTTTGCAAACTTCATTAATAAACTAATTTATTTGACTAATATTTTTACAAAATTATTGATTCAATGTTTATATGTATGTGTCTATTATACTGAAACACGTAGTCTTCTTATAAAATTTAAGAAAATCTTCTTTAATCTTAAATTTTATTTTATTTCAAATCTACACATATACTGTTATAAACCCTTTAATTTAATTATAATTTTATAACTCCTGAAGAAAATTCCAATTCTGGACCTAAAGTACTTGAATTTTAAAATTAAATAAAATAATTAATTTTCATAAACTATCGCTAAGACTAAAGAGTTTCATAAATTCAATTTAGAATATAAGAATTGTTTAATTTGATCGGGTCATAAATTGATTCAATAGTTTTTTCAAACCATTGTCTTTTTGAAGATTGAAAGTTTTCTTAAACATGCAGTTTGTCATCTGATTTACTGTACATTTTATAAAGAATTGATTAAATTATTAAAAATAAATCAATATAAAGAACAAGTTTAATTTCTAAAATTTATATAATTAATGTTTATTATGATTAGGAATAGTAAAACATTAATATTTGTTTATTCTTTATTTCTTAAAGAAATATTTACTAAAACTCATAAATTGTTAATATTTTAAAACTTTTTCCAAAACTAAATTATAATAAACTCAGTTGTTTTTAAATGGATTTTAAATAAGTATTAGCTTTCAAATACATGAATGATCTAAACTATCTTTCGATCTGAGAATTTAAATTAAGTTATTATTGCTTGAAATTACATAATTTTAATTAACGTATTCAGAGATTTATTATTCTGATATCCAATACTACCTGTTTTAAGATTACAATTATATAAATACATAATAATATATGTTTTCATTACAATATTTTAATCTTTGAAAGGTTTTAATTAAATATTAAGACCAGAAAAGATTAAATTTGTGAATACATCAGATAAACTCAATTACATTACAGTGAAGTAAAAATAAGAAAAAACTTTCAAATTCATGAATGAATCAAAATTTCATTGAAAATAAATTAAAGTATTTGACAAACAATTTATTTTTTCAAATAATTTCGAGGATTATTTCTAAACCACAATCCTTTTTCCATATATTCTGTGATTTAGTGACAGTCAAGGCTTTATACATCAAGTATGGCCTCAAGTTTAGACAAAATAGTACTCAATTTCCATTTAAATATATAATAAGTTAGCTTTGGAACTACCTTAAGATGACAAACCAATTAATTGTATTGACTATTCTATATTAAGCAATGAAATATTTCTCTTACTGTAAAATAATTCAATATTCAATCATTTTTAAAAAATCTACTTTTGTATAAAAAAAATTATTTTTTCTAATTATTTTATTAAGACATCAAAATGAATGACAAAGAAGTTTTGTCTCGAATACTGAATTAAAGAAATATACCGCATATTAAAATCTGTATTATATCATAAAAATATGGTATAATTATAAAAAAAATAAAAAATAAAAAGCAAGAATCAGAAACTCAGACCAGTTTTATATTTAGTTATTCTAATTGTTTAAGTGATTATATACTGTACTATAAAAAACATCGAAATATTGTATTGTTGAATCAGTTTATACATATGTTTCACCCAAATATTCTTTTTTTTCTTAATCTTCTAACCATAAACAATACACAACGCAATACAATATAACTTAAATGTTGGGGTCGTTTAACTTTGAAGTCTTTATAAAATTAAATATTAATCTATAGTTTATTTAAAATAAAACCGCAATCATATATACAATACTTAGAAATAAACGCTAAATTATGTTTACGAATGGTTTATGTAATTATAATTATTATTTCGGTCAAAGTTTACAATTTATCACTGATTTTTGAATTTCTAATGTATTCCTCATTTTTGTTATTTAACGGAATAATAAAGTGATTAAACTATTGAACAGTCAATGAATTTATTGGATTTATTAATTGATAACAATTCTGCTAAAAGTTTTTCAGCTTTTTTTTCATTCATTCACACAAAATAAATCAAAATTTAAACATCTTTAAAATAAGCAAAAAAATAAGATTAAATGAAAAAATAATTCAAATATATTTAGGAATTATAATAAGAAAATAATAATAAAAAGAAATCTTCAATTAATGATTTTTTCTCGTTTGATTAAATGATTTTTTATTAGAAAATATTCAAAATTTATTAAAATTTATTCAGAAATATAGTTAAGTTTTCAAATTAGTTAATTTGAGAAAAATAATGTGTCAGCAAATATAATGAAACCAATGAATATGAATGGCTTTCTATGGATTTCAAAGGATATATGTTTACAAATTAACATAAGTTTCAATCAGAATATTTTCTCAACTTTTCTCTCTCTTGTATGAATCAGAGATGACCAAGTTATTCCAAGTCAGTGAGGTATAAGGGGGAGGCAGTGAGGTATAGGGGAGAGGCAGTGAGGTATAAGGGGGGAGGCAGGGAGATTTTTTGAGCTTAATTCAAAATCCAATTTTTTCAAAAAATGAAAAATGGGAGAAAGATGAAAATAAAATGAAAATAATGGGGGATATTTTCTAAAACTTACGAAGTTAAGTGACTATACCTATTTGGTCACCTCTGGTATAAATCGTAAAGCTTTTACTCCTGTAAATAAATTAACCTAAAAGTAAAGTCAATTTTCGATATTTATTATTAAAAATATTACTCAGGATTCGTGAAATTAATGTTTGATCTTTCGAATAGATTTTATAGAAGAAAAAACTAAATAAATAAAAAACTAAAAGATATTTAACTCTTTATTAATGTTCTACCGATGGATAGAATCGATGGGTTGTCTTATGAATGAATATTTTAATGGATATCTTTACTATGAATATTGTGAAGATTTAAAAGCGTTTTAAAATATAAGACTTTCTGATCGAATAAAACAGGAAATGATTTCTAGAAAAAAAAAACTATTATCTGACTGAATGACCGGTAAAATAGATTTGAATTCTTTGTTTCACATTTTTAAATAAGTTAAATCTCTTTTAATCAATCATTCATTCAATCAAATAAAGAAAATACTTAATAATAAAAAATTAGCAAAAATTAATTATAAGAGAAGAGATAAAAAAGCAATAGTTTTGAACTAAAGATTAATTGAATTAATTAACAATAATGAGTGGATTTGGACTGAGTTTACACATATTCTTAAAGCATTTAGAAAAAGCATCTGAACGTCTGTTTTAGTTAAGGGATTGGAATTAGCAAAAAGCAAATAAAATATTACAAAGGCGTGAATTACAATTAATTTATTTCTCTGGTAAGTAGAGACGCGAATTGTGTGGCACAACACATATACTGGAGTTTGAGTGGAGTGGAGTTGCAATTGAAGCCAATACACTATCTCTGCTCTCTATCTTATGCTAAGCCCACCCGCAGTCTATGCTTTTCTCTGCTGTGATCTCATAGTAAATAATTTGCTTCTCTTTTCACGTCTATCTTCTTATTAATTTGAATCAATGCCTCTTCCCATCACTTCTCTGTAAAACATTAAACATTAAGCAAAACTAAAATAACAACAACAGAATAAAAAAAATCACTTCAACTACTGAATCAAAATTAGCAAATGTTTAGTTCAATACATAGAAAACTAGGAAAAAGCTATTCGTTTAATAGCCATAAATAAAAGCCAGCATTTGATTGAAACTCATTATTCTCCTAATAAACAATGTATAAGATATTAGAGTGTAGTCACGCGTCGCGTCACCGCTATATCAAGACTTCCTAATCAACAACTAATTGATGGCATTTTCTGATCGAGATTTATATAACAATCTTGTTTTTATTTTTTCCGAGTATTTTAGTCAAAGAAAACGTTTTTGCCTTTGAATTAATTCATTTAAATCTCAAATTCAACTCTAATATAAAACATTTTCTTCGGCTTTAAATAAAAATAAAATTTTTAATTAAAATGTGTTTTATTTCGTAACAAATGTTATTTTATTTTATTGATAAGAAGAAAAATTTTTAGTAAAATCTATTCGAGAAATATTTTTGTTTCATAAGAAAATTTTTCGCTAAGATTTACGATAAATAATGTTAAGAATGCGGTCATGAAATTGATTGATTGATTAAATCCAATGATAAAATACTCTAATGCTCTTTTGAAATATTGGTCTCGAATTTATTTTTTTGGCACTTATTTTGCAATAGATTTTTTAAAAGATTAGTTTTACTTTCAAATATCGATGGAATTGTTTTATAGGGTTTAGTAAAGTCCGGAAAAACAGTAAAGTTCTTCAGCAAAAAATCCTGGACTTCAATGAAAGTAAAATGCATTAAATGTAAACCTTTTCCCAAATAGTTTTCATTTGAGAAATAAAATAAGAAATGATGAAAAAAGAAGTGGGCGGTTTATGACCTGTTGCTTACAATCATTATCGATGATATGTTCGTCAATGTTATAAATACAGGCAATAATATTAATATATCGTTGAATTTTTTGTTTCATATCTTTGATATTATATTTTTTCATAAAAGGCAATCATTTGTGATGCGCTTTGATTGAGAAAAATGACCGAAACATTACAGGATGGGTGTCGACGGCACTGGCAATAAGTAAACTTATGTATAGTATAGCAACAATTTTTCATTACAAACAAATTTTTTTTGAACGCGAATATAAAAAAAATATATACACAACGAAACTGAGAGAACATTTAACAGATCTCAACATTTATTATCGGAAATGAAATTATTTTAAGATTGTGTTAGGACTTCAGTAAATAATAGCAAAATTTCACACATTTATGTGTGAATTATTAAATGAAATGAATTTAAAACACATTTTTTGTTCGCTTTATTTTATTTATTAATGCGTAAAGAATTTATACAAACATTAATAATGAGTTTAATTTCATGAATTTTGAACATAGATTAACATTAAAACTACAGTAACTTTCTCACAAAAACATCGCTCCAGTATTAGTTTCGCAGTTGTTTTCCTATTAATAAATTTTTTAATAAAGCTAGAAACCACTTTTAACCCTTGCACTAATACTCTTAAAATCATGAATCAAATTCAAGCAATTACTTATACATTCTTAACAAATACTGTAGTAATGATTGCGTACTATTTTGAAATTATAGAATTAAATTGAATCGATAAGAATTTCTCCGCTGACAAAAATCTTGAAAATTCATTCATAACCACAATTATAATCAGTGACTAAAACCCGAATAAATGTTTGACTGAACTCAATTAGAAATCAGTTCGAGCAGTCATTTGATGAGTTATGAGTTATTTAATGAATATAAAAATTTTTATTCTATGAGATATCAATAGTAAAAATTATTAATGATCTTATAAAGAAAATATTACTATAAAAACTCTGTTTTACTCATTATTCTAAAAAATGATTTAAATCTAATTATTGAAATGAATTATCGATTGAGTAAAATATCCAAAAGTTTTATATATAAATAGAAAACTTCTAATAAGACATTGAGATTTAATTTAGAGAATAGTAATAAAAATGAAGGCAAATATAGTGGGAAAAAAGAATTGGACGGCATATTCGAGGGTATATTTGTATAGCATTGTTGTGCACTGAGATTAACATTTTGTTGAGCATCAAAATTAATATTTGTCACGACATAATGTAAGTATCATTTATTTTTTTCAATCATTGATGGATTAAAATGTATTTTCATTTCTATCAGAATAACTACAGTAATAAAACTGAAGAATATTCGATAAATAATGATTATTATTGCAGTTTATTCTCAAAATTACAGAACAGCAATACAGCAAATATGAAGTTATGACAGAATATTATGGCATATGATAGCCATCAGTGCAATGTAGAGCGCGTGCATCCATTCAATATTGCTATGAGTGCTATCTCAACAAATTTTTCTGGTCTGCAATCAACGCCTCAGATACCATCCATTAATCTTAAAAAGAGAGAGAAAGAAATTATTTGACTTTACTTCCAATACATTTATGGTTTTAATACTCTCCACCATTAAGTCTGATATTTTCTGATAATAATATAATTTAAATTTCATTTACAGTAATCTAATGTCCTTTTATTTTCTGAAACAATTTATTTTTAATCCATGAAAATGGATAAAAAGGTATATTTCAAGAATATAAAATAGAATAAAATTTGTTTCTCAAAAAAAATTATTGATTTTTTTATACAAAATGAAGTCAAAGCAAATACTATAATATATTGCATATAAAAAGTTTTCTTATGTTCACAAAAAGACCTATTTAATAAATTTGAACAAATTATAGTTTAATACCAAATATTTTTGTTTTCTAAAAAAAGATTACATTAATTTATTGATAAAAGTAACTGTACTCTATTGTGCTATAGTGTGTTGGGTTAGAAAATAAATAAATTGTCATAAAACGCACGAATGGCACAACACATGATGATGAGATAGACCACACCCTGGTATCCTTTCAACATAATCTTACAAAATATGCAAAATGCATGCGTTGGGAACAGATACTACACATCTATAAGTAATGTATATCAATAGACTACAAGATTTGTCTTCAATATAAGAATTGAATGTTAAACAAATGGATTCTTCCTTTGACTACTCGTTTGGTTTGAGTTCAGTTGCCTTTTTTGGTTGTATCGCACGATACAAATGAATCAAATATGAATTTGATTGAAAAGCAAATACTAGGAAAAAATGATAATACAATTCCTAATACATATAGAATGACAATTTCAACGACAAACGATCAATTCTGTGCTTCAATTTTATAATAGAGGACAGGTATTAGGGATTTATAGAAATAACAACTATATGTGCCAAACACTGAAAAAGAAATATAAAATTGCGTGCAATGAGTGAGAGCGACAGTATTCACAAATAAAGTGAGAAAATTGTATTTTGAATACTAAATTGAAATCTAGATATATATCGAATACGAGTATAAAATTGATATAAAAAGTCAAATATAATAATAATAATGGTTTAATAGAAAAAATACACATTTGATAAGCAAACGAATAATCAAAATAAATTTTTACGGCAAATATTTTCCAATCAATTGATTTAAAATGCAAATCATGTAAAGTACATATTTTTCATGCATTAGATTTGAAATTATTTATATATTGACCCAAATATATCAATAAATGATTTGGAAGAGAAAGAAAATTTTTATCTCATTATAATTAATTATGGTTTAATATATTTCTATTACTTAAAATTAAATAACACGATATTTAATTGGATAATGAGAACAGAATATAGTGTAGTTGTAATAACTTAGTTATAGGCATTCAAATTATAGCATAACTAAAATTGTTATCTCAAGTAATATAATATACAGTAATAATAAAATACACCTTCAGTTCTGTCGTCTCTCACATTAAACGGTTTTTAAAGTTTTCTTAATTTTAGACAAAAACAAAAAATTTTATACATCACAGAAAAAATATTTAGGTTTTAAATATTGTTTGTGCTAAAAAAGAAATATTTGAATCTGATATAAAATATATTGTATTGAATGACTCAATCGATTAATACTGAAAATTATGGAGATTTAAGGCTTAGTTAAAGTAATTAATTTTATTTTATACCAAATATGATAATCGATAAAAAGGATTCCTTAACTAATAAATTGTTTTAAAGATTTTGTTGACACAAAAACTTCATATAAATTACAAAAGAATAAAATGATTAAAATTTTTGTGAGTCATTCAATCTTTAATTAACATAAATTAAAATTTAATCAAATGATTCATAAATCTTTTTATTGGGAGACTTTAGGAAGTATTTGAGATTTTTCTATAAAAATAATAAAATTTAAAAAATAAACATTTAGTAAAGGAATTGTAAATGTGTTGTATCGTAACCCAGAATTAAAAGTGTTATCTTTCAATTTAATAACTAACTGTATATTTAAATTGTTTTGTTTTATATTTAAAAAAATAAAGAAGATTGTTTTATTTTTTCAGTAAAATGTTTTCATGGATCAGAAATTTAATTATTCAAAAAAATATCAGTTATTGTAAATTTGTTTTCCACCCAATTGTATGAATGAATGAAAATGTTTGAATCAGGAAAAAATAGGACATTATATATATATAAAACAAAATTAAATTTCCAAAATTGATGTTCGCGTATAATATTATAATTTATTTAAATGTTAAAAAAATTATTTTAGAGTAAAATAATAAATAAAAAACTTTTTTTTGATAGAAAACTGTATTCATTTCTAGTGAATAACAATATTTTTAAATAGTGGTCTGCGAGTTGGGTGGTTAGTATGTATTACATATTGATACCAATCCCGGATCAAATGCCCACAATAGAGAGCTATAAAATGTTAATCATAGTTGAGATATAGTAGTGATTATTGTATAGAAATAACTTTTAAAATATTTTAAGTGTAACATTAGCCGAGTTTTTGCTATTATAACACTTAATAATATATATTTTACTTTAAGAGACAGACGTCTTCATTATTTATATCGTCTACAATACAAATATAGGGATTTTATATACTTTTGCTTCGATTTGGTTTGAATTTTCCGTAAAAATTTATTTTGTCTCTTCATTCATAAATTTTTTTCATCTATTATTTCGAAGGAATGGACTAAATGATCGGTTTTTAGTTAGCTTGTATGAATATAAATGAAATGTTTCTTTATTTTTTTTGTATTGTAGAAAGTTTTCAAATGGAATGTCGAACTTAGATAGTTTGGTGTGTTTTTGGTATGTTGGTGGGCACTCTATTACTGAAGAGGCTCTATTACACAGGGCTCACTGCCATTATTAAGAATATTTTCAATCTATTCTTATATTATATTTTATTTACCGTTAGAAAGAGCGCAGACCAAGAAGTTTCCTCATGAATGATAGTATAGGAAACAAATGTTATTATATTGAGAGAATAAAACATATTCTAATAGAATCAATTCTAAAAATTCCTTTACTAAATGACAATAACATTTTTGATTCAATACTTAAGAAATTACTGAAAACCTTTGGCTGAGAAAAATTGTAATACTTCAGAAAATATAGGTAATATTTTAATATTTTTCATTATATAAAAAATCTACTTAAGAGTTGTACTATTGGTGTTTTCAATCTGATTTAACCACAAAACAGACACCCTGACCCCTGACTAGAATCAAAATGAGAATAATCAATAACTATCAAAAATATTTTTGTGGCTATTAATTAGTTCCAATTCATTAAAGAATTTTCTATGAGTGTGACAGAGATGGCAATAGAATTGAATCGGGAGAAATTATTAATAATTGGTCATTTTGTAAAAATCTGGCAAATGATTTAACAAATTTTCTTAACAGAAAAGGATTTGACATCTAACTTCACAAAAGCCTTTATTAAGCTATCTATTAAGTGTCAAGTCTCAGAAGCACTTGGTCTCATTGCTTCCAGAACAAGTGACGCACTCATTGCTAGCATTGAAGTAAGACCAATTAAGAGCACTATTGGAAAAATAAAGAATATTAAGAGTAACCTAAAAATTTCAAAATCATAGAGTTATATATTTTTCAGAAATTTATAAGTATTATTTTGCCTATACCACCTTGGTCACCCATCATTATAATATTGAAAAATTATAGAATAACTGCATAGAAAATGCATTCATTGAGATTAACTACTTTCTAAATAGAAAACTATGGCATATCTTTGATTCGCCGCAATAGTTTTGAACCAAAGATGAGAATTCTATCCATTGTTACCGTTCAGTTCACCTGCGCCTCGAATGATATGATTTTGGAAATGGCATTTGTACTGCACTTTGATGTGCGTCTGTTTACTTTAAACTTATTGTAGTTTCAAATATTTGATATAAATATAAGTAGAAAATAATATATTGTATATATAATGCGAACCATTTTTGTTGGGTTTAGGGATAATGTCATCAATTATTCAAATGCATCGTTGAAAGCAAAATATGAAAAGAAAGAAGAGATATGAGAATAAATGATGAAGTGGAGAGGAGAGGGAGAGAGGGAGAGAGGGAGAGAGAGAG
>JAQFXN010004079.1:0-10169 GCA_034693365.1 Liacarus xylariae
ATAAAACGATTCTCATTTGCGGGCTTAGAGTGAGACACGATTTTCATTTGAGGGCTAAAGCGGAGACGCGATTCTCAATTGGGGTCTAAAGCAGAGACGCGATTCTCATTTGCTAAAAACGTTAAATCAATAGATTTTTGCTGTAATAAATATCACCCATATAAAATATAAAAATAACAAGAGAAAGAAAGAATGCAATTAAGAATACTTTCTAAACCCTTTTGGCTGATGTTTAAAAAGGGGAAAAACATTACCTCCTAATCGATTCTGGAAAAAACAATCTTCATTTATATCTTCATTCGCTTTACAACAATACATAGAATTAGAAAAAATTCCTGGAGGTTTTTTGTGTTAAAGCCAAAATTTAACATATTCCTTCTTTATTTTTTTGCTAAGTTATAAAAGCTGCCCTATGATTTCTTTAAACAATTTCAAGAGACTGCCTTGCTAAAATATTTTCGTATCGATTGTCTCAATACCATAAACTTGATTCTGATAGCTTTGAAATCTCAATATTTGATTGAAACAATTAATTGACTCGAATGAAACTCACCGTCGAGTCTGAGGTAGTTATTCAGAACTTGAAATAAAGGAAAACTTTCCCAGGTGTCCGGTGGCTGCTCTGCCAGAATGGTGTCCATATCCACCGCAAACAACGAGAAGAATATCTCGCAGTGTTCGACCAATAAGTCTGAAAACCACGCGAATGCCTGACAGAAGAAATCATATTATATGAATGAAATGTTTGGTATGTATTGAACGCAATTAAACAAATATTATAGTGAAATATGATATTTAGAACTATAGCGTAACGACCACTTACTCTGTCCTTTTGGTTACAATGATAGTCACAGCCAAAACATGATGCATAACATGTGCGGGTATTTCAGTAAAGTTTAGTTTAGGTATGAAAGTAAACGATTATAGAAAGGTTAACATCAATAACAAGATTAGAGACAGACTCACCCCTCTAAAGGCCTGAACACCAAAGACAATACACAACAGAACAGCACAGAATAGAGAAAAAGACATCATTTTGTGTTTTAGAGGATAACAGCATAATAATGAATGGATAAGCGATAGGAAGAAATGAAATCGAATAGCAATACAAACAATACAATCTATAGTATTAACAGATTTCATGCTTTAGTTATATTCGCTTTAGTTATATACCACATACAAATGTACCTGGTATACTTATATAATTGTTTCTACTAATACACAAGCTCTATTTGATTCATAACTAACATGAACTCAGTTATGATTTAGCATTAAAACAGCCAGGTGACCACTTGATTTTGAATGGCAAAAATGCACACAATATAAATGTGCAATTCATTTTGCTTGGTCGCATAAGGAAAAGCACAAGTTTCCTAGGTATTATTGGATAAACATAAGGAAACCGTTTGTAAACTAACTAAAGCCTTTACTTAAGAAGATTGTGCCTGCACCCCCACCACCACCTCAGAACTTCTTTTACAATTATTGGAATTTGTGAAGAGAACAACAAATTAATTATTATATTTACAGCTATTCATATAAATTAAAGAAAGTTTATTAAATAATTAAGATTTTTTATCTGTGATTTACTTCAAATTTATTATTCAATAAGAACATCAGAGATGGTCAAAGGTACGGATGGGCAAAGTGGGGGGTATCGGCCAAAATCACAGGGAGTTGCTCTTGTAGAATTCTTGCAGAATTAGTCAAAATTCTGTTAAATTACGTCATTTTTAATTGAATTCTTCAAGAATTTGACGATTGCTTAATACCCCACCCCCCCTTGGACCACCCTATCCAAGATTTAGCAAAATTTTCGAAGTCACAGGCCAGAATACCCCCATGGCTTCGCCAAAATCCAATATTCTCCCTGAAATTTTTTCCTATGCCCATACCTGGTCAAAGGGAAATGTGTAGATTAAATATTTAACTTGTCACTAAAAATTATCGAAATACTGGTAAAAGGTCTTTTCAATATAGAGTTGGAAAGGTGCTATTTATTCCAACTGGTGTGATACAATATTAGCATGGGTCAGATTATGTATTTGGTATAATTAATATCCTTAGCAACAAATAATTTTTCTTCATAAATTAGTTTAAGTAATATTTTATGAGTTTTACTATATGCCAATGCCTTATATAAAGGACATTAATTTCAAAGTAAATAATAGTTAGTTAATAGCAATTTCTTTTTTACTTATTTATTTAATATATTAATCTAATAGGCATAGGCTCAAAAGGAGAGTCGCGCCACCTTGGACTTTGGTCAAAATATTTTCCAGAATGCATTAGTGTAGATATGAAAATTGAATTTTTTTTGCCCAAATTGATCAGGAACAAATTTGGCCCCAATATGACTTATTTGAAATGTTTTATGTTAAGTTTTAGTATATAATTTTTAGTGTGTATATAATTTATCTTGATCATTTTGAGCACAAGATATTTTTAATTTTCAAATACATATACAATAAAGTATTCAGTAAAATATTTTGATCAAAACCTAAAACGGCGCTCCAGCTGGAAACACGAGGCTGCAGCTGTTTTAGCATAAATGGCACCGAAGGCGCTGTTTTTGGATTATTCTGTGAAATTCTGTCTAAATTCTTTGAAAAATAAGAGAATTTTGTCAAATTCTTCATAAATTTGGCAAAATTCTTAGATTCTTATAGAATTTATCATAATTTGCTTAAATTCTGTCAAATTCTGCTAAATGACGTCATTTTTAATCAAATTCTGCAAGAATTGACAATTTCAAAATACCGTCCCTTATACCTCGTGTGATTTTAAGGCTCTATCAGTATCCTTATCCCATACTTTGAAGTCTTTATTAGTTCCTAATTAAACAAATATTCACTTAAAGGGTTTATCTCTACAGTTAAGTAATCATATTATGCAAGTTTCAAACGCAATTCATATTTAAAGAAACGGCAATTGTTCTCAAATAAGCTTTTTCCTCTAATATAATTTCAAGTTGTGCTCAATTTCGTTGAGTACAGGTATTAGTATTGACAATAATTTTTTACAGTATTATAGGCTATAATTTATAGCATTACCTCTGCGTAGTGTTCATTATTCTCTTGGATTAAATCCACACAAAGTTCTGCCAAATGAATGAGATTTTGGAGTTTAATACTGGGATCTAATGATTTGTCGGATGCTATTTCTGTCAAATAAAGTGAAAATTTTTATATTATTTTTCAAAGCATTTAAAATATAATTTTACTCTTAAAGTAGAAAATCAATCTTTTTATATAAAACAGAATTATAAAAAATAAAAATAAAAATGAAATAGAATATTTGATTTTCTAAATTGCTTTCTTTTTGTTTTCTCTTCATTTTTTAAAACTTTGTCTTCAAATTAATAAAAAATTTTGGAACTTATAGTAAAAGAATTTTATTATGAAATGAATTCAATTCCGACAACAAATGATATCGATTTTGGCATTTAATGAATTAGAGAGCAATAAAATGTTTTATAGTCTAACCGAACGACTCTAACATATAATTAAATTGAATTTTCTCAATGATTCTGTCATTTAGTTAAGAGAATATACTCTATAATAGAGAACACCACTGGATATTAAATTAAAAACCAATATATTCTGACAACAATTGCTTATACAGTAATTAAAGTCCTAAATAATAAAATGAATTCTATAATTGAAACGGATCTCTAATTTAATTAAGGTTTCATATATAGGAGACGTCAAACCAAGACTTAAGTATTTGTAAAATTAGTTTATGTTGAAAGTGCATTGACTCCACATTTGGATTATAAACAACATTGAAGGAAAAAATATTTAAAAGTTCATTTCATTGAATTATTTTGATTGAAAAGGAACTGGAGATCACTTCAATGCGAATTCAATATATAATATTAAGTTTAAATTATCTGAGAATTGAAAAGAAAACGAATCAGTGGTGGCCAAGTGTATAGAAGTATAGCCTAAATATCTGTAACGTCTGACTTTGAGATTTTGAAAATTTACCTCTCCCCTGACTTTGCACCGTGGACAAAAAAATATGTGTTTACCTTGCTCTCCCTTCTATTTGTCATATTTTGGGATTTTGTATACCCCCTGGCATTTTGAGAAAAATTTCTCAAAGTACTTCCTCCTATAACACCTGACTCGACCGACCTTGGCCACCCCTGAAACGAATAAATAGATTGGAATTGAATGCTCAGAAAATCCTAGTGATCTCTCGTTTTTTTAGGTTTATTTTAAAATTATTCAAATCTAAAATCTAATGTACAGTAATTCTCAACGATTACTATAATTTAGACTAAAAATCCATTAAACTATAACTTTTGCTTTTATGCTTTAGACAAATAAATGCTTTTCCATAAAACAAATAATTATAAGATATTTAGGAAAAATAAATTTAAAATAGAATTTATGGAAATATTTTTTCGATAGAATTCCAGATATTTTGGATAAAAATATATTTTCAATAATAATCAAATATATAGATAATTGAAAATATGATTTGAACCTTCAATTCTGGCCACTTCTGAAATTCTGGTATAGTTGACGAGAGCAGCGTTTTCGAGGCACTTCTTGATCACTCCACGAACCTCTTCTGGAGGAGCGGGGGTTAAAATGTCTTTCATTAATACTCTTTCTAATAAAGAAAGAGTAGCTTTTAATGAGCCTTCAGGTCGACCAAACGGAAAGGAGTATCTGATTTGGAAATATAGATTTAAACCAATTGTCGAAATAAAGTATTAGAGAAGAGCATTAATTATACCTAAAATTCGTGATTTGATATTCTAACAGACATTTGAGCCGATCTTTAATACCGGCGTAAATATCTTTTTCTTCTACAGTGACGGTTCCAATACCGTCGGGTCTAAAATGTATTGCATTTGCAATTAGAATATTATGTTTACAATCAATAGAAAAGTAAAATAATTTATTAAATTAAAGACAATTTAATCATATAATTGATGGTAAAAATAGAAAATGCATTCAATATTAAAGAAATCATAATTTAATTTCTAGTTATTAGTGTAAAAGTGCGGACAAAATGTCAAATTGTGTTGTTTTAGTGACGGATACATGAAATTCATGCCACAACTGAGACATACCTTATGTCGAATGCGATTTGTCCAATCGGGGGTGCAGTAGTACTGTCGAGAGAGTACGGGTTAAGAGACAACAGATTAGGGAAAATGATATTTTGGTGCGAATGTAATGAATGCTCAGTTAAATATGTGGTCTTTTATGACAATAATTGTTATTAATATGAAATGAGACTCAGGTTTTACTTATAATAATGCAGTTTTCAGTTATGATAATTGGGTTACAGTTTTGTTATGAGTCAACCATTTAAACCATTTAGACATTAAAAGATAAACAAGAGGTGAATACCTGTTCCCGTGAACATGAGATGAACAAAATGCAAAGCTATAGTGGATTAAAGTCGGGTCGATTAGAGTTCCCTTTTCTGCGAACTCGAGTAAATCGCACAAATAGGAGAGGTGTCTGAAGCAACTCCTGACACCATATCGGGCACAGTATTCATCCAACACAAACACCTGACCCGGACTGAACCACCCCAGCGAACAGTAGGTGTCGTTTAATCTAAATATTAGCGATTCTCGTTGTAACAAACGGAACAGTAGGTGATGATTGAAACGGCACGGGTCTGACAGAATGTATTCGTCCATTCCGTGCTTTCGAGCCCTATCCGCGTCTGACAAACAAACAGTTGTACACAAATTAATTAATTAATTATATTATCATTAATCACATATAGAGTGGAGACAATACCTCCCTGTAGTCGAGATATAGTAGAGTTCTTGTTGGACAGAGTTTGCACCAGAGGTGTGGGTTTGTGCGCCTGACCGGTGGCCCTATACATAGCCATAACCCAGAGGTGACATTCATTTTCATCATCACAGGCGAAGACAACACTATCCCCTTCTTTGACGGCATTGAAGAAAAACCTGCCCTCTTCTAACTCTGTGGCCATAATTATACAAACAATACAATTGAGTCAAAACAATTCCAATACATATACAGTATATGATATACTCTAATAATATAAATGAATGGCTGACCGGGAATGGGCTCAATGTAGTCGACTGTGTATCCGTCCAATTGCAACATTTCAGTCGGTTCTGACTTCTTTTCCCGATAACTACACATTGCGAACGTGTATTGCGAGACCTGAACTAAAATATAGTATCGTTTCTTCCATTTCTTCCACACTTGCTTTCCCTGAGCTAAAAGATATCCGCAGTGTTTCATATTCTGGGGCTTATCTACTCTTATTATAATTTTAATGGTCAGGTCCTGATCGGGTGCATTCTTGGGAACAATCATTTTATACCATTCGGGGGCTTTGGTTGTAAGAGGTGTTGGTTTTATTATAACTTTTCCCAACTCTTTGTCGTCGAGACTAAGAATACCCGGACTTTCGGCATACAGTTTAACCTTAACTATTGGGAGTGGATGTGTAGTTGTGAAGTCTCCCTGAGTGTCCCACCTGTGCGCCCAAAAATGAATGATTCAATAGAATATATGAATGAATGTCAACATATGTCAACTGATTGTCTTACAGGGGTTTGGATGCCTCGGCGTGATCTGTTTGCAGTTTGTCCCCGCCCTCCAACTCCATCGTACAATAAACTATTCTATTAGGCGCTAACGACTTGAGACCACGAACTTCCATAACTACCACTAAATATCAAGAAATGGAAATAAAATCAATATTTAATAAAATAAAAATATAAGAAAACTAAGAAATGAGAAATACCTTCGATTGTAAACGAAAGTAAAACATCTACTTTAGAAAGGGTCGCGATCTCCGTGTCCTCTACCAGTCCTTCTCGTGCAAGAGATGCTTGGCTTCTGTAATACATATTTCAATTTAAAACTTAATTTGAGTGAAGATATCGTTACGACTCATGCAATGACTCGAGAATTAAAGAAGAACTGAATTTAAATGAAACAAAAAGTAATAATAATGTCATTACATGTAAGCAATAGAAAAAAGAATTAAATCATAAAAAATGGTCCAAAGAGGTGATTGAAGATAAGATATCAATTTGTTGGCATTGAATATATGAAAACAATGAGCTTTTAAAGTCGAGTTCGGCTGTAAACTGAAAACCAAAAGAAAATCAATAAATAATAATGAATTCAAATAAAGAAAAATTAAAACTTAAATTAATTGACAAATAAATTAAATTAAATAAAACTAAATTAAATTAAACTCAAATAAAAACAGAAATCAAACAAATAAGTAAAATGTATTGACATTCAAAAAATTATAAACTTTTCAAACAGACTTGCGATTACATCAATAATTTGATGACAATTTATGGACAGCTTTGACACAAAGTTTTAAAGTAATTGTCAACCGAATGGAGAAAGAAGTAATTAAAATGCAATATTGGTGCAAAAGGGATTGAAAGGGAGTGCATAAAAAGGACACAGACCCTGACCCGATACACATAGCCAAGTCTACCTGCCTTAAGACTGAAGAACGCCGACGACTGTTCAAAACGAGATGCAAACGAATCGCATTGAAAAGATAGAAAGCATTTAATGACAATAAGCAGAACAACAGTTATTTGGGTTTAATTATCAATAGATTTCAGTCAAAGAATTTATGTGTAATTGTTATATTCGAAGACCAATTCTCTCAAAATAATACCTATGATTATAGCGTTTGAGCTTTTGCAGACCATAACGACTGTCTGCGCCTCCTTTAGACACCGGAAGGCTCTCTAAATTGACCATCAGTTGGTTGATTGAAGAGCGGACTTCTTCTAAGAACAGACACTCCATTTCTTTGAGCACAAATTTTGGCATAAGTTTACGATTCTATTCAGTAGTTTTGGATTACTTTAATTAAACATATTTGCCGTCAAATAATTGTTTGATGTGAACAAACCCTTTCCATTTCATTACACTTCTGGACCCTTCCGTCCAATTCCCTCCTAATAGCAGCCGCCTGTTCGTCCCCCGAATCCAACTATAGGTTTAATATTCATTTAGAACTCTAAACCATTGGATCTTAGATTTGAATATAAAACAAATAATATCTATAGTAAGAAGTGGACAGACCTGTAGTGCGTTATACAAGAGCTGGTGTTCGAACTTTTTAATATTGAGGACATTCTGAAACATGTCATAGAGTTGTTCTTTGCTTAGGATCAGTTCGGAGGCCAGATTCTGCTGCTGCTGTTGTTGGTATTGTTGCATTTTAGTTCCGGTCAATTTCTTCACGTCGTCATCACAGCCCCGGTATATACTGTCGAACTTTGTCATCCAAGAGGTCACTACAGTCTCTTTGCTGAGGCCATCGATTTCAGGCAAACTTCTGACGCGTTTCTCAATATTATTGCGAAAGACTTCCCTGAAGTCGTGTGAAGCACAGGCACCACTTTGGACCATAAGAATGAGTCGATCGCTGTTAAGGAACGCTTCGAAATAGTTTTGTATTGCGTTCTGAAACGCCTCGTCCGTCGCGATCTGAAGCTCTCCCTTAAGGAAGGACTGGAATCGGGAAATGATTTGTTCGAGTTGTGGAGGAGTTATTTTGTTGGAACGGCGGGTCATATCTGTTGGCTGTTTCGCATTGAACGGGTATGCAATACATCGAAGCACAAACACATATAACTGTAATTTGGTTTTCCTCTCCGACTCCTCTTTTTCTGCTCTCTCGATGTCATCTAATTTTGATGAAACGGTCACTTCTTTACTGCCTTCACTTGTCGTTGAAGGACAGGGACTGACAGACCTATTGGACGACAAATTACTTTTTGTTTGCGGTAATGAAAGCCTATCAGTAGAACTGCTTTGCGGCTGACATACAGGCAGTGATTCACTGCCTGACGAACCAGAGGCCGGACTAACACTCCTTTGCACATTAGGACTGGCCTGAAGGTGAGTCGTGTGCTGTGATTGCAGCTGTGGTTGTTGTTGTTGTTGCTGCTGCTGCTGCTGCTGTTGCTGTTGTTGTGATGGATGGGGCGGTATTTCATTTCGACCGATTCCTACCGCCGAAACACCACTAGAAGTGTCGTCTTCTACGGGAATGTCTTCGTTCTCATCTTCAGAAGAAGACGGCTCTAACATCTCAACTATAACTAAGACTTTGCGCGACTATAAAGCGGACTAAAACTGAAAATAATTAAGTCATTCAATAAATATTATATTTTAATATTTGTAATCAAAATATTATTTCTAATACTAAAAATATTTGTACAACTTTTCTCTTTCCTTCAAATAAAAAAAATTATTTCCTTCATTGAAATGAGAATTTAAGTCAATAGTAGTGAACGGAAGGGAATGTTTTTTCTGATTCCTAAACCCTTCCCTTAAATGGGTTTGTGATTTCTTCAAGATCTCCAGGAGTTAAATGAATGAAAAGATTAATCAAAATAATAAATATTTTTAGAAACCAACATCTAGAATTTCTAGGAATTTAGAAATTACGGTAATAAAAATTACAAATATTAATATTATTCAAAAATAAATTCATGTAAAATTATTTCTTTTATATTTCTCAATGAGTCTTAATGAGAATGAGTAATATTTTCAATAAATTTTAATAGGGGTAAAAGATTTTTAGTGATCTCTTTTTAATTTCTTAATGGTATAGAATGAGAAATTTGAACAGTATCATTTATTTTTTTATTTATCTTTTTGAATAATCGTTTCAAATTCATAGCCTTTTCATTTAATTCTCTCAACAAAATATGCAAACCTTTCAAACACTTGAAAAATTTATAAAAATGTAAAACAATTTTAATAACACGCAAATGAATTCTTTCATTAAATAGAAAATTTTTAGTAAAATTTCTAAAATTCTTTAAAAATGTTTACAGAATATAAATAAGTTGACCAAAAAATGCTGAAATATCTGAGTTATAATGAATGAAATTATGACCCAATTCTTGTTCACTTATTTACTCTAAAATTAGAGCAACAAATAAATAATAAAATTGCTTTTATATTAACAAAAATAATAAATAATTATAATTTGATGTTATAATCGGACACAAAAACAAATAGTAGTTAAACTAATTTTTAATTTAGTTAAATTTTAGTGTTCACTGAATTATGTGATACGCTTTCAAATGTATAACAATTTTATGTAAATTAAGTTTTTTTTTTCTTTGTATGTAAAAGAAGTAGTGTTAGAGTCAACAA
>JAQFXN010004080.1:0-10166 GCA_034693365.1 Liacarus xylariae
TTTTGAAATTTGAATTTCATTCATAATTTACGCTAAAATGTAATTTATAAACTAAAAGTTATAAATTACGGTAATTTACGTAAATTATCGTAAATTACCGTAATTTACACTACTAACAAGGCTAGTTATATTTAATTTCGAAAGATTTTCTACATAAATACAATTCCTTTAAACCAAAACTAAAAAGAGTTGTATCCCTATTAAAAATATTAATCTAACTGTGATTTATCCGTCAAAAAATCTAATTTTTCCAAAATTCACAAATCTGTCATTTAAAATAAAGTAATAGATATCTTCCACACACCTGCTTGGTCAAATCTTTCAGAAAATAAATGATTGCATTGATCACACAATGTGCAAATGGTTTTTATAAGTTACTGTCAAACACGGCTTTCTCTTCCCCAAACTATATTATATGAAAGACTAAAAACCTTTAGAAAAATTAAACCAAAACTGTTATTCTTCGGCGGTAAGCGGCCAGCGCCGAGCTGATCCCGATTACAATGGCCAGAGTCGTGTCATATATCGTTGAACGCGTCTTTATATGAGGTTTACAATGATATATATTTTATCACTTGGATCAGCTCAAAAAATAGATTAAATTTCAATTATTGATTATTTGCACCCCCATAAAACCCCCTACTACCCTATCAGCACAAATTAATATCTTGAGAATTATCAGTAGACATAGTAGAATAAAACAAGCTAAAAAATATAAACATTCGAAAATCTTTTGACGTTCTTCCAGAGTAAATAGATTTATTATTAATTTAGGTCAAGATGAGAAGATTGAAAATATACAGAGAAGATCTCAATGCAGCAATGTAATGCTCAATAATTAACAAGTGAAATTCGTTATTCGATATTCAACGGGGTTTAAATTAAGTAACTTTGTATTTGTATGACTAAAAATCTGAAAAATGTTGTCAAATAAAAAAGTTCAGACTTATTACCACAAGATTTCACTCTTATATAATTTAATAGTTAATAAATTTTGTAGAGAATCAATGATAATATCGATTTACACTTTATATTCATATTATTTTATTTATAATAATTGTCAATAATCTTATTTTTTTTAACTATAATCCAAATTAAGCCTAATATAACCGTATAATTGTCTAAACGCCTAAACGAAAGTATAATAAAATTGAGGGCAACTATAGGGAGGATATACTGTAGGCTTTGTTAAATAGTTGTTTAAAAGTTTGATTGAAACTAATCTTTAAATACTTTATCAATCAGTAAAACAACTAATCATTTATTCAAATGTATTGAAAAATATATTTTTAAACTAAATAAATGTAGTTTTAAGAAAATATAGCTTTGATATGGATTTTGTTCATTAGATGACACATACGTTAACATAGGTTTGCTTTAAATGTCAAAAGTCATGACAACATTGAATCGCTTATTATTATATGATATTATATGTCTGTAAACAAGACTTTAAATGTTTTTTATATTTCTCTTTTAGTTAATTGAAACCAATTTATAATTCACAAACATTTTGCACAAAAATATCTTTTTTAAAATTTGTTTTAACTAATTGTCGATGAATTGCAATATAAATGAAGTATTTGTAAAAGTTTTGTTGAAATGTTTTATATTAAGAGTTAATTGAATTGTTGTATAAGTAATGCAATAATGGGTTCATATATAAGCAATTTGTTTGGAAACAACACAAACATCAAAACAATCAGTCATTTGTTTAACTCCTATCCGACGGGATATATATCCGACTCAACCAAACAGATTGTGTCCACACTTCTGGTCGAACTGAACAACAACTACTCCAATGACGCCAATCATATCAATTGGAATTACATTCACTCCACTTATCTCTCGTTAATACCAAAGGTTTGTCTCATTTTATTAATTTATAAACTTATTTAACATTTATTTTGCACTAAATTACACTCTAATTGTGGTCTAAAGGGAGAGAACTTATTGTTAGTGAATGACTGCAACGGATATAATATACTTCAGCGCGCAGTGAGTCTGAAGAGCGTAGAACTGACCAAATGGTTGTTGAGCTACGGCTGTGACTGCAATCGGGGCACATGTAGTCTTCCCCTCCACATCGCAACCCTCAACGGCCCCATAGAGATCGTTGAGCTTCTGGTGAAATACGGGGCGCGGGTTGACTGCGAGGCGCGAATGTGTTATCCGGGGCCACATTCACACAACTGCGAACTGGGCCGACGGTCAGGGCTCATGTGGAACAGCTCTGGACAACACAACGCCACTAATGATAGGTTACAATCGGCCGACTATTACGCCATAGACGGAGATCAGGCGTCTATTCTGGAGTTCGTTATGGCTCGCAGTGAAGACAATTGGCTCCCCTGGCAGTGCCAGAAGAAACCGCTGCTCCACTCGGCCTTCGAAAGGGGCGCCTGGAATTGCGTCAATTACCTCATCTCCGAAAGACCCGACGAAATAAACCAATTATATGACGAGTACTTCCCTATACATCAGGCAGTCCTACAACACATCCGATTCCTCGAACTCTTAATACAGGTTTTCATTGATTGGAAGCCATTATTGGATTGTTTTCTATAGTTTTGTCTATTGTTTGCATCCATTAGTGTAACGCAGATCTGACTCAACGGACGTCAACACAACAGTTGACTGTTCTTCACGTTTTGTTACTTTTGGGCAAAAAGTCATCCAACGATACATTGGCTACACTTAAGCTACTGTTCGAACACGGGTGCAAACAACTGGTCAATGAACCGGACAGTCTCGGCAACACTCCATTGCACGCACTTATTGTCAGGTATTCATTGGAAGAGTCGAGATATAACAGTCCGACACAGAATGGATCGGAACCTATAATTCGGTGGACGACTTGGGATATGTTACACATTCTCAGGTTTATATTACAACAGGGAGTCATCCAATCCATTAATAGGAAAGGCAATAGTGCTCTCTGTTGTGTCTTAAGACACGTCAAAGACTGGGATTTTCGCTTTGAATTGTTGTATATGTTATTACAATACGGAGCCGACGCTAACTGTGTTGGAAGGGATGGTTCGGTACCATTGATTCTATGCTTCACTCCATTGCTTAATAAGGGTTTATTACATCTGTTGAGTCACTCAAAGAAGGTCTCGTATTTGAATTGTGTCCGCATTTTGGTGAGTGCTTTCACACATCTGTTCCCCATTTGAATGTTTGGCTTTAATAGAATTTAATATTATATTGCATTGCATTTCAGTGCAAATACGGGGCGAACCCTAACTGCTCCTATTATAGGAACACTTTGACTCCACTCCACGTTCTAGTCTTCAGTGCCAGTGAATACATGTCGTTAACCAATGTGGACAAACCGGACGCCTATCGGTTCATACGTCAAGTGCTGACCGTATTATTACAGCACAAACTCGACCCAAACGTAGACTTCTCTCAACGCAATCAACACATCTTATTAGCGCTTTTGGATTTAGTCCAAAATGCGAGAACACCTGAAGATTTAGATTATGTCTACGACTTGTCTCTCACTTTAATGAAATTCGGCGCAAATCCAGACGTCAAGTGCTCGACCGAACCAACCATTTGTCACTCACAGAGTTCTGTGTTTCTCAAGCGATCTTCAGATCACGTAATCGATTGTCAAAACATTATTTGCGAACAAATTATTAATATTTTGTTTCCACTCAAAGGTTATCTTCTATTATATCCATTATTTACTCCGAAAAGAGGAACTACTGATAGACGATGAGTCGAATGAACAGCACTTTATGAAATTGATTTTACTCTACTGTCAGGCCATGAGTCACAGCCAACTCTACTCATGTCTACAACAACTCAATAGAGAACTACTAATCGGTTCGATTCAATCCAATTCTCATCAATTGGTCTCACAATTGAGGACTCTTTGTTCGAATCCGCGATCGCTTAAGAGTATTGCGAGAAATACTATATATATAGCAATGGGGAGACAATTGGCGCCCAATATTAATAAATTACAACTTCCGTCGTCTATAAAACAATATGTTTTAGAATTTGTACCTTAAATGCCATCAAATATCGACAACAAAACTGTGAAAACAATTCCAAATATTGAAGAGCTTTAAAAATAACAAATACTTTAACAATACATTTGAATCTCTAAAAGCATTCCATTATTAATAATTAATTTAATGTAAAAAATATAAATAAAATACTGTTTATTAAAATCGATAAATGAATCTAAATTTTGAGGGCAGCCCTCAGAAGGGACTTGACATCCGATTTCTCTAACTGTTCCTCATTTTCATCTTTCGCTGTAATAAATATATAAATAATCAAATAAAAGTCAACCGAAAAGGCCAAGCAATACAAACCCTGATCGGCAGCCGATATATCGCGTCCTAATTTCAGCTTTTCCTCTGCAATCTTTTGCATCCCTTCCTCTACAGTGTTTTGACTAATGAGTCGATAAACGATAACTTCTTTCGTTTGTCCGATTCGATGACACCTGTCCTCCGCCTGTTTGTCGTTATAGGGATTAAAGTCAATGTCGTGTATAATGACAACACTGGCAGCGGTCAAATTGATGCCGAGACCACCGGCACGGGTGGACAGCAGGAAGACGAACAGTTCGGGATCGCTGTTATACCTGTCTATTAAATCGATTCTATCGACAACTTTTGTCTGTCCGTCGAGTCTTAAAAACTTATAAAGTCTTAAATTCATGTACTCTTCGATTATGTCTAACATAATAGTGAATTGACTGAACAGAAGAACGCGTTTGCCTTCGATTCGGTATTTGGTTAACAAACTGTCCAACTCTTGGAATTTTCCCGAATCGAAGATCAATTCGACGTCCAATTTGTATGAATTCAAAGATTTGTATTTTTTGCAGAGATTGTAGAGTTCGAAGTCATGCATGACCTGCATGTCCTCGAATATGAGCTGCGGATCAGCCAATCGGTGCGTCTCTTCTCTGAGCATTAATTTAGACATTTGTCTCAGTTTATTGTCGTTATAGTATTGGCGTATAAGGAGTGGATGATTGGCCACTTTGCGCAGATTCATGAGCATACCTGTGCCCCTCTGGAACTTCTCTTCGGGCTCATTGTCTTCGAACGTAATCTTCTTATACTTTATTTCTCGGGTGTAGTTCTCTATCAGTTCCATATATTTTAGTTCTTGGCTTTCAGTCATCGGACAAATGCACTGGTGGTCTATCTTTAAGGGCAGCTCTTGCAGTACCTGTGCATAGGATAAACCTATAATTCATTTCATTATGAAATCAATGAATAACTGACTTTACCTCAGATTTAAGTCTTCGCAATACAAATGGTTTCATAATTTTCTTCGCCTGAGATATCCTATCGTTTATGTATGAAATCCTATGAATTGAGTCTTTCTGTGGAAACACAAACACAACAAATATAATACAAATGATTGAGTCATACAATAGAAGACTTACATTATTGTATGAAAACAAAGTCTTGATTTGATCTGTTTTGCCACTAAACATATGAGGCATTGTAAAGATCAATAGTGACATCAATTCCACTAAATTGTTCTGCAGTGGAGTTCCCGTCAGAAGAAGTCGATGTTTGGCCTAAAGAAACCAATAATTGAGAAATAAATAAATTGCTTCTGACAACCAAACTATGCATTCAAAGGGGCAATAGAGGGGCAAATTTTTATTAAATTAAAAAAATTGTAAATTGTAAGATGAGTGGCAGGAGTTTAATATTCAGGGCTTTGGTTAAAATATAAGCAATTAGTTATAATTACTTTAAGATTCATTAGTGCCGCGAATCGGGAACTCTTCATATTCTTAAGATAGTGCGCCTCATCGAACACCACGTATTTGAAAATATTCTTTTTGAAGAGACTCTTATCGCCCGGACTTTGGGCCAAATTATAAGTAGTTATAATAACATCGAAATCAATTTCATTACGTGATATCTGTTCCCTAATTATTGCCCTCTCCTCTTGAGAGCCATAGTATAACAATATGTGAATGTCTGGACACCAGGTCTGGAACTCTCGGCTCCAATTGTCTAACGTAGAGGAGGGGACAATCACCAGATGTGGTCCTCTCATGTTTCGTGTTTCCCGAAGGTATCCAAAGAATGCGATCACTTGTATGGTCTTTCCTAAACCCATTTCATCCGCTAAAATAGAATTTATGCCCTTTTTGTGCATTAATGCCAACCAATTGAGTCCAATCATCTGATAGTGAGATAACTTCATGTCTGAATTGAGAATATTTGGCTGATCTAAAGGACTGAGTCGTTCCACAGTATCGGTCAAGTCTTGTGAAATCTCTTCGCAGGAATTCATGAGCTTTTGGACGACTGAACGCGCTTTCAGTACTTCTAAACAATTGTCCAAAATATCTGTCGACAAACCGGAAGAATTGAACTTAAAGTAAACGTCATTCCAATTAACAAATGGACGCAAATTTTCGATTATTTGTATTTTCTTTCCGCTAACGCCGGGAATAATCTGTAGTTCGAAAGCATTGGAATTCTGTAGAAAATCGGCCACTTTTTCCTTCAACTCCTGAGTTCTGAAGAACGGTTGCTTTGAGTTCTTGTTTTGGAATTTCTTGTGTTCGTCGTTATCGCTGTTGTCATCACTACTACTGTCGCAAACGATTCGGTCATTGTTTTTGTCGTAGTCTTCGCCTTCGCTGTCGTCTTCACTCAATTCTTCTAAGTCTTCGTCTTTAGATTTATTTCTTTTATTGAATTTATTTCTATTGTTTTTAATTGAATTGAAATTGTGGGTCGAAGTCGTGGCCATAATATCCTCGTCCGGACTGTCGTAACTGTTTGGCCTCCACTTACGTCGATATGAGTCCAAACTTTTCATTTTCTCGTCATTAGTGCAGATCCTCTGCTGATTCGACTCGTCTTTGAGGACACCATTCCTGTCGCTCTCGTTCTTGTCGTCTATATTCTGATCGCAAAGATTTCCCAATTTTATTGAAGCCGTAAATACACTCCAATTGCTTTCAATCAACGCGTCCTGTATTTCGCAGACATCGATCTCTGGGAACAGTTCCTGCAGTTCTTTAATAGTCTGTTCGCACATCTCCTCGAAAGCCATTCTTCCGATTTCGTCATTCATTGGGTCAGCGGTTGTGGTATTTGTGTTCAATTGTTTCCGTTTGGACTCGTCTTCGGCTTCGCTGTCACTGAGAATGCGTTTTCTCTTAACTTTGGGTAAATTAATGGGCGATTCGTTGGTTTCGCACTTCATTTGAGCCCTGAGTCGCACCACTTCTGGCGATTCACTGATTTCCGTCACATTTCTGTCCACTATTTCTCTCTTCACTTCACTCTTGACTTCAATTTTGATCCCATTTTTGTCTTCGCTCTTCATTTGAGTCTTCACTTCATTATTCACTTCAGTCTTGACTTTATTTCTGTTCCGATCTTTGATTTCATCCAATATTTCGATTTCGTCTTCGCTTTCATTCATTTTCTCGATTTTGGGTTTATTTATGAAATATTTTGATTCCATTATTGAATCAATAAATATGTTATCAAATGATTGAATGAATAGAGAAATACAAAAATGAATTACAAATAAATGTTATGTTTTGTTGAATAAGCGCTCAATAGTTGACTCAATAAAAGTGCGCCAAATATTGAATTCAATTATTTGTCGCGATTTAAGTGATTATTAAAACTATTTATAAGAAAATCATTTAATAATTAAATTAAATTGTGTTTCAGTTTCTCTGAAATTAATTAAAAACATTAAAATTTTAGTTTACACTAAATCTGATTAAATATTGCAAATCTCAGGAATTTGAGCTAATAATCAAATGTCCATGCTTATATTGCTTATATTGCTCATATTGCTCATATTGCTTATATGAGAAGGGAGAAATGGACTTTTCTAAAATATAAACATGCATAAATTTACATACTTTTCTTTAAATTTTAATTAAATTCCAATAGATTTACGTAAATTGTGTTAAATTTTAGTCGGTTTTGGTTTAATTTAACAAATTATATATCGTTTCGTTAATTCAGTTTTACGGGAAATAAACGAATTTTCATCTAAAATATGTTTAAATAGAGAACTAAATGAATAATTACTTTGAGAAATATTAAGGAATTCTATAATAAAAGAATAAAATTAATTTAGTCTTTTTGAACGAAATTAATGCCTTTATTTATAAATGATTTATTATTAATTAAGTTTAATTCGACTATAAACTTCAATTTTAAAATGACCTGAACTAATTAGTATTAGAATAACTAATAAGCAATTTTTGAAGTACTGTAGCAGTGATTAAATTTAGAAAAGATTCGGTGGGAAATTGTTTTAAACAGTTGTGATAATTGTCGCATAATTGACATAAGCGACAGTTGAAATTGTGTCTGCTATACACCAAAACTCAGAATTCCATACAAATACAGTCTAGATTCTTTATAAGCAGACGCTTGGTGCATTCTAAAATATTTGTTATTAAACAATTCTGCGTTCATTGAATAAGACTAATATCTAAATTTTGATATTCTTTTAAATAAATTCTCAGCCAATATTAATTACTATTCACTATAAAATGTTAAAAAAAATTAAAAAGCAATATTTCAATAAAAAATACTTTGATATATTGTAACGACTAAAAACTGCCTGACGGGGCGTTGGGTCGCCACCTATGTTCTGTGGGACCAACCCCGGGACAATACCTGTTATCGGGACTATATGTCCGGACACTAACCAAAGCCTAACAAACCAAAGACCTGACCGAACCGATTGCTAATATTCAACTAATCAAACGTTTACCACCGATTCGCAGCGCTTTGTGTTGTTTGTGTGTCTCATAGACGTAAACATCCACCGGATCACATTTTGTTCTCCGTAGCTAGCAGCAATCTTACCTCAAGACTCTGTGTTCGACCTAAGACTCTAGTCTATCGGTCACTTACACCTTATGTCTAAGACCCACTTTCGAGTTCTGAGAACTCACAGTAGACCACTGTAGGTCATACTATGTTTGTCGAGAACACCACCGCCAGCTCGGTGTTCTCACATATGGCAATAGCCACTCATGAATCCTGAATCTTGTACCTGTTCTAGGACTTAAAAGCTTATATGGGTGTCCATATGGGACATAAAGTACGTTAATGCACAAATAAATGACGCTACTGTAAGTGTGTCCCTTATTCCTAATTATGAGCACTTATACAGCTCAAATCTCAAGGTGTGTAAAGGGTTAGACAGTAGTATTCATTACCTAAAAGGCAGTCTAACTAACAAATGGGTTATCTATTGGGGGCATATTTTGTAACTGTAAATGAGGGTATAAAGGGTTAGAAAACCTATCCTATACCTTCTGGTATAAAAGAGTTAAGTATAATAAATAATTCGCTAAAATAAGTAAAAGCAAGTCTTAATAGAAAGGCTGTCACAATATAATAATTAAAGGTATAATTATTTCTATAAATATAGCATTGAAGGATTTTAACTCTTAAAGGGTTACTTAACTCTAATAAAGGGTAATTAATGCGATGTATTAGGAGCAAAATATAGCTAAGCATATTATAGCTGTGAGGACAATAATGCAAAAGCAATAGAATATAATATTCTTAATATATATAAATAAAATAGTCTTACTGTGTATGTCCCATCAACTCCAGACTTCCAATTCTCACACGTCCGCTGAATTCGATCACCAAAAATGATACCCAAATTGGTTGTCAAATGTCGACTCGACCATCAGATGATGTTATTATTAATTAATTAAATTAATTATTAACAACTAATAAATTAGACGTCACAATATAATTGTAATATTTTATTTAATATAAAGAAACGCAATAAAGGGAATCACAAATATTTAAATTGTAATATAATATTTATAACAATCAGAACAGCGTTACACAGCCAATAGATATGTGTAAGTATTACATAACAGTTGACATTGAACTTGAAAAACAATCTGTTATGCAATCTATCAAAAGAAACTACTCTATAGTGAAGCACAAGTATAAAAAGTTAGGAATAAAATACGTGGACACACACTGAAAGCGAAACTGGGAATGAGGGGAGAAATGCAGAGCATTTGCTTATATTATGTGTGCCGATCGATGAGATTCAGCTGCTATGAGGCAGCTGTGCCTTAGCAACGTGTAGGGATCTCATCGATCGGCCCTACCAACGCTGCTCTCCTCTCTCCTCATCTCTCTTCTCAA
>JAQFXN010004081.1:0-10161 GCA_034693365.1 Liacarus xylariae
AGTGTTATTTAGAAAAGGAGAGTCTGTGCTCTCGTCTGCTCTCATCCCTCAATAGTGGTTGTCATAGCAGCCAATCGTTGTATGAGATATACAGTTAAAGCACTACTATTTGAGATCAAATCAATAAATTTTAGGTTTGGCCTAACATAGCGTCACATCTCTTACACAACAATTTAAATATTAATTATTTAATAATTATATTTTGATTCAAATCAAAATATCAATTGTTTTGTGCGAAGAATGTCTGCAAATAAAGCAAAAAATGTGAATAATTGCCAAACAAGTGATGCAAAGAATAAACCGAATTATGGTATAAAACACTGTATTTATTGCTAATTATTTGTTTTAATTGTAATCTTTTGTTTTCACTTCATTATCCAATTGTTTATCAATTTTTTAATTATAAATTTATTTTTTATTTAATATTTTATTCAAAAGATTTTCTTATTTTTCAAATCAAGAGTTTTAATGATTTCAATGCTTTCGATATTACGTTAATAACCAATGATTTCAATACTTTTATTGATTTTATGATATATTTAAATATGAATTTTATCTTAATTTAAATATATTTCAACAGATTTGTCAGTTTTCGTGAATCAACCCGAGCTCAAAGATAGTGTGCTTTTGTTTACAGCGTTTAGACAATTATAACAACTCATAACTGTTTTCTAATACAGTCTTAAACCAGGGTTTGGGTACAGAAATGAATCGCTTTTATGAATGCAATAATACTTCAACTCATATATCGACAGAATATTCTGTTATTTTAATAGAATTAAATTGAAATTTCATATAATTTATCTATTTTTCACATAATTAAGAATTTAAACACCAAATCGTTGAATAGGTTTTCAGTCAATCCATGGAATCGTTTATTATTTTTGTTAATTAATTATATTTCAATTTATTTTGACTATAAATATGAATTTTTTGTTTATAAATATTTTTTAAATTAAAGTTTTTATTTCCAATATTTCAAAACAATTTGTTTCACTTATTTGATTGAAACCCAAGTATTAAATGGTATAAAAGTTTTTGTAAAAGAATTCGGAATAAGATGTAAAGTAATTAACAAAACCAACAAATATCACATTTTTTATAACAATTACATTTTTATTAACTTTTAAATGAATTCAAAAACAATTGAATATTTCTATCGATTCCTGATTTGATTTCCTTTAATTAATTGGGTTTTTTTCGATAAATCATTTGAAGCGTTAAAAAATTATACAAAAGTTTTTTTAATTTTTTAAACAAATATCTGAAATCAATTGTATTTAAAATATTTTTATTATACGACTATTGATGTTCTGATAGTAGATTTCACTAAACATTACATTAAACATCAATTTATTAATGACTTTCATTCGATTCAAGTTTATGTGGATTTAGTTTTGACCTCTTTTTTCTGCAAATCTATGTCGAGATATAAGTTTGTGCACAATATGTTTGCACGCAATTCACAACAGATTATCTAAATTAATATCAATATTTCAATTCACCAAAAATTTGTTTAATTTTTTAATTTATCGACAATTATTTGGCCAAATATTTTGCATTTGTTCTAAAAAAATCAAAATAAAATACAATTAATTTTAAGTAAATTTTTTTATTCGTTTTAATTGATTTAAAATTTTCAATATTTTTTGCTTATATTCAGGCGAATCGAACAGAAGTTCGTGCGAATCCCCGTCCCCTACAAAACCAGAAGCAAAAAGTTGGTTCAATTAATGTTTCAGTTCTATTGTTATTTAATCAATTGATATGTTTTGAATCGATTTATACAGAGATTCCACCGATCAAAGCACCGGTTGGTTTAGCGCGTGGACCCGATCTTAAGAATGTTAAGTCAAAAATAGGATCGCTTTCTAATGTTCACCACAAACCACGTAATAAACAATTTGTCGTAATATTTAGTAAACAAATAACTAATTTAAGCCCTTATTTGAGTTCAAGCAGAAAATCAGTAGAAATGTCTTTATTTGAGTTGAGTTTTCGTTAAAAAGTTTTACTTAAAACTCAATTGTTTTTAATTTAGTTGAAAAATGACTGCATTTCAGAACTTATTTAACTAAATATGAATAAATGATGAGTTTTAAAATTAGAATAATATTCTGTTTTATTATATATTTCTTTTTGTAAGAATTGAATTGTTTTAAAACATGATTTTTATTTTATTTAATTTATACTTTTGTTGAGTGGGAGGAGAGAAGAAAGTCGAGTCCCAGAAGTTGACGTGGAATGTCAAGTCTCGCATCGGATCGTTGGAAAACGCCAGCCATAAACCACTGGGAGGTGAAGTCAAAGTCAAGAGTAAAAAGTTGGAGTGGAAGGCGAGCTCTAAAATCGGGAGTCTCGACAATCTGAAGCACAGTCCGGGCGGAGGTATTCATACAGATATTCAATTATAAAAACATTAATACTGAATGTGTTAACTCAGGTCAGGTCAAGATATTTGACGAGAAGTATGTGCCCAGTCCTACATCTACTCCGACGCCATCGAAATCTGGTTCAATGACACCGACACCTGAGGGTAAAGAAAATGGCGATACATTGCGTACATTGTCTGGGGCTCGAAAGTCAACCGAAGAACTTGAATTAAAAACCAATGGTTCGGCCAAAAGCACTTCGCCGTCGACTGCGAATGACTCAATCAGATCAACGCCAAACAGCTCCGCGTCTTCAATGAGAACTGGGGTTTAAAACGTAGTTTCGGTGTTTTGTTTATTTGATTCATTCATCTGTCAAATAATCATTTATTGGTTTATTATTTCTTTTATTCAATTAATCAAAAATTCATATTAAAAAACTGTTAGTTTTCGATACAATTCATAAAAAATTATAAAATTTCTGAACAAATGGGACGAAATGTGCAAAAGTTATCTAATTTGATGGTTTGACACATATTCTACAATTTAATTGTTTTTTATTGAAATTCTGTTGAGAAGTCAAATGATAAGTCAATGAATGCACTGACAAAACAAATATAATTTTGAGATCCACTCCAAACACATTATAAGTAATACAATCTTTTTCAAGAGTTTTCATATTTTATGCATTAATTAAATAAAATATATAATTTGAACCCATTTTCAGTCATTGATTCACTTTTTCCATTTCGTATGACTTATCAATTGAACGATTGTTTTAATCACTTATTTTACTGACACCACTATTGAACATATAATTAGTATTGTATTGAATTTGTTAAATCAGAATCCATTTGATTACTATTTAAATAAAATGTTTTGATAGCGTCCTCTCCGAGCACTCTATTGAAAATAGCACCTAATATTGGTTCGGCAGTTAATAGTCGTTGTATTTGTGTTGTATTCCAAATAATTATTTGTGACTTTTCTAATGCAATAAGAGTTACTTTATATACCGGAATCTTATTGGAGACAAACCATTGCGCGGAATCAATGAATGTTATTCCGTCACAAATTTTAATAAAGATTTTGTTCCGAATGACAGATATTTTGCCAGAAGTTAGAAGCGATAACTTGTTTGCATGAGTCAGGTCTTCAACACAATATATGTCTCCCTTTTCCAGAGTCTGTGTTTCCCATATATTCTTATAAATTATATCATAAAATGTCTTTCGGCTTATCTTTCCGTTTAAGTCCAACTTCTCGTATATTTTCTCTCCATTTGAGTCCAATTTTACACGAAATGGATAGAAGTTATATATAATAATAGAGACGTGAAATATATTGATTAATATGAATAAGAAATTCCAAACAAATGTATCCAAAGAGCAGAGCACAAGCCATCCCCACAGACAAAAACAAATCGATGACAATAGTAGACAAAATCGGATATACAATACATTATATCTATTCTTGAGATCTATATTAGAAAACACTATAAAAACATTCGCCAATTGAAACAGAAAATTGTTTGCTTTTCCCCATTCATTACATATGAAGTGATAATCCATTTTACAGAACTTCTAATAATATTCTTAACGAAAATAACAAATAGTAAATTGATTTTTAAAATTATTATTATTATAAATATAAACAGAATTTAAAGTTTTAAGTAATTAAGAACAGATTTGACTGCAGCTGTACTTATGATCTGTTCCTACAGTACCTTAAATTAAGTTTATATACATATAATTAAAAGGATATATAATAGGAAATCCAACAAAAAGTTCTTAATTTTCATTAATAGTGCAATAGTCTGTGTAATAATCAAATTTATGACCGGAATTGGAATCACTTTGAAGTTCATTATAATAACCGAAATGTTCAATGACTTCATTTGTTGACTCAGTGATTAAGTAATGGTTGCTCAGAGAGAATATGACTTGGAATAGTAGTTTATGTAAAAAACTAATTTTGTTTGGATATTATTTATTTGAATTTCTAAGTATTTCCATAAGTTTAGGAGGACTTAACTACTCATAGTCTTGTAGAACATTATGTTTTACATTCAATCAAACAATGTTTTTCAAGAGCCTATCGTTTAGTCTCTGCCAAAACATTGAACTAACAAAAGATAGAAAAAATCTCTTCTAATGCTTCTTCACATGAATTTAAACAAACATTTCTGCCTTTATTTGTTGAAAACTTTGTTTGTTTTACTCGGAATAGAATCTTTAGATAATATTTATAGAGAATAGTCGCTCAAAATCTAAAATTACGAATAATTTTTAAATTATGATAAATATATGAGTTATTGTATAAATTAATCTAAAAAAGGTTTAAGAAATGCTGTTCTCTTTATATAACCATTAGTTATGTAACTCTTATGAATTGAGTTCATATTTATATTGTTCTCTGCATTCCTTCAAATAATTAATTGATTCTTAAATCTATTTTTGTTGATTTCTTTTTTTAAGACCTTTTGAACCAATTTTTATTTTTATTTTTTTTGATAATATAATATAAAAGAAATAAATATCTTTAATAATACATTGTATATAATATACTACAATATATACTGTAATATTACACAAAACCATTAATACTGTATGAGAATAGAAATATATTATTCTTTTTAATAGTATTTAAACAAATGTTATATCATATAAATTAATGACTTTGTAATCCAATCTTATAACTAGAGATGAGCAGAGGCCAGGCCACCTCAGACTGGCCTAGGCTCAAGACTAAAATCGAAGAGCTTTGCCGAAGCTCACAGAATTTGACGAGGCTCATGCCGAAGCTCGTAAGCTATGAGCCTAGGCCAAGCCCAGGTTCAAGATCATGAATTATCAGCCTGGTTTAGTCCTATTCAATAGTTACATGTAACAATAAATAAAGTAATTATTCTATAAATTCAAAGATAGTTCACAAAAATTTTATTCTAAGTTTCTATCTAGTTTTAGATATATGCTCATGTTTACACTGAAGGCCAGGCCCAGCTCCATAGAGTTCAGGCCCAAGTCCAGGCTCAATATATTTCCACAAGCTGATGTCGTGGCCCATGATTTTTTGAGCCAAGGCTTCATAAGCCCTGACCGTGGTTTTCGAACCTGTGCTCATCTCTATTTATAACAAGTATTAGTCGGCGATTGGATCAGTGAAATCAGGTATCGCTCTCTTGCAATACAATAATAATATTGTTAAAACTATCGATTACTGCAATTTGCAATCTTGTTTCCAAAGATATTTATATTTAATATATAAGAATTTACCCGGATTAAATAGACAGACAGAACAGGATAAAACTTTTGAGACTTACTCCAAGATTTGAAATATTTCTTAAAAGAAGTAATTCTTTTGATTCAAAAGGACTAGTGTTTTCTAAATTTGAACCAAACTTTAATATAATATTAAAAAGAATTGAGAAATAAAGATTGATTTTTGTGACTATAAATTCTTATCGATTTATTCATTTTTTGTTTGTTTGTGATGATTTATGCTAGAGTTATCATTCCTAAAATACATAAGGATACAAAAGAAATAGACAAGGAGACAATCCATTAGTTTTTATTTAATTTTCTAAAAGGCTCTAAGGTCACTTGTAAGAACATCAAGTCTACAAGTTTTACAAGTGTTTTAAGTATGCTCATTTGTATTGTTCATTGAATTACATTTATTTTATTATTATAAATAATTGCAAGGTAATGGTATATGAATATTCACTAAAATCTTATATTCTGATGAATTTTTGATTCAAAATCAATTTTCAAGTAATAATTTATTTAATATTTGAATAAAACACTGAACATTGAGTAGAATAATGATAATGCTTTGAAAACTACTTATATTCTCACTTAATTAAAGGAAAGAGAAGATGCAATGCATTTCTGATCTACAACTACTCGGTTCTTATTGTCATCATTAATATAATTATTTCTCACAGTTGCAAATGACGAAAAGTGGTCAAAAAAGTTTTCAGAATCATTTTTAATGTAGTATTAGTTGCAGATTGCCTGTCTTTATTTGCAAAATCGCGAGAATATTCAATATGTTTTTACAAAAACTCATAAACTATAAAAATATTAAATTCAATACAATAAGAAATATGTATAAACTTATGGTTGAAGTGAATAGTATTTAAAAATTAAATCATTATATTAGAGTACGAGAACAAATAGTCATTTGAAAGTTTAGTGCTTTCAATTAAATCAATTATGTGTTTTCACAAATACCAAGATATTAATTCAAATAGTCATTCGTTTGGGAAACTGTTTTATAGAATTCACCACTTGATTAATAAATAAATTATTGATTAAATAAGCTATCAGTTCTAATAAAGATAAATATATAGTATTATAAAAGATCGTGAAATACAATTGAATATAATTTTGGAGAATATTTAGAAAATTGTGAGCAAGAGATGCTCCCATTAATAGTTAAAGGCATGGGCCTGGTCTTCATCGTGACTGATTCGTGTGCCTGAGTTATGTCTGAATAACTAAATAATAAATATTAAGTGAACCACTGTATCACGATCTGGATCACTTAATGATCCGATGAAAATATATCGATATAATTATTAACACATCCTAAATGATAATTATTTATCAAAGAATAATGCGATTAAAAATTTACCCTTTACTCCAGTGAATATTTTTAATTAATTTACTTTTAAATACTGTTTTATTAGATTTATTTTACATCATTTACAAGGACTGAAATTACATAAATATTTTATATTTAACAAAGATATATACAAATTAATTCAAATTCTTTGCCAATTCTCTCGTGAATTCTTATTGATTAACATTTAATATGCATTCAATGAATTCTTAAAACAAGAAAAATTATAATATTCTAAAACAAATTTATTAATAAAATATTTGACAATTAAATGCAGTTAAATACCAGAATTACATGATTTTTATGGTTAACGTTGAAATAATTTGTAGATTTAGAAAATTTATAGCTATTAATATTCATAAAATTCAGTATATTTTTTGTTTATTTCAATGATTGAAAACAATATATTAATTTTAGTGTTTTTGTCACTAGAGATAGGTTTTTGTTGGAAAATATTATACATTAAATGCTTTTAATGTTAATAAATAGTTAAGAGTAAACGCATAGAAAGAATTTAAAACTTAGAGCCGAACGACGACCACATGTTGACTAAAACTTAAGTTTTAAAAAAACATGTTTTTTGTCAGCTTTTTATGTCTTATATGTCTGTCTATTTGTAGTCTTTTTGGCTCAAACTAATTGAGTTCCTATGGAGTGATGAGTTGAGAGCCAATAACATAGAGTAACGATATGTCAAATAATGTTTTTTGATTGCATTCAAGCATTTTTCAAATTGCGAATCACTAATCAGTGAGTATTAGACCTAGGATAAATATTTATTCGAATAATAATTGTTATTATAATAATATCTAACATGTAAGGAAACTCCTTGAATTGTTATTCAATTGATTATTTATATTTTATTCAAAGTAGTACTGATCAAATTACAAATCAAATATAGTACTTATTTTAATTTAAAACAAAACTTTAAATAATCTTCACTGGTAATATATGATTCTTATTCGTAAAACACATCTATTGAAAGTGTTTGGTTATTTAGAACTGCACTCTAGAGTTAATAGTAATGTAACCATTGGTAAGGCTTATATTGAATCTGTTCTAAAAACTTAATTTTGATTTTATTTGAAAAATTATTTAAATGGAACGGAAAAAATCTAAAAATTAAATTAACAATAGGAGGCGTTTCGTTGAGATTAAACTTTGAATTATTGAATGCTTTAAATTATCAATGAATTAACGCTTAGAACTTATGTACAGTATTATTGAAATATTGTGTGAAACAAATTCGTTCAAATTCTAATTTTCAAGACATGACATTTGAATTGTATATTGAAATGTCTGGAATAATTTAAAGTTATTATATATAATAATTGTGAATTAATTTTACATTGATTTCATCCGTAAACATTTTAAGCTTAGAAACATAGCTCAGTTAAATCCAAAGTTTTCATTACTATCTAAAGTGTTTTTAAATTGTGTAAAATAGCAATAAAAAGCATATTTTTCTAGTGTTTAAAAGCAATAATAGAATACTTAAGTGACCGCAACTCTACTACACATTACTGTTCACATGACTGGTGTGAGAGGTTATGAATAAAAAAATCATTTTGAAGGAGATGAACCTCTAAAGTTATTTGCAGAAAATAAATACCAATTTTAGATAAACTAATACTAAATTCAACAAAAATTAAGTGTTTTGAGCTGAACAATGACAAGCACTTGAAAACAATGTTTTCATTGAAATTCATTTATTTACAGAACTAATACAGTATTTATTTATACATTCTTTTAATGTTAGTTTCGATAAAGTTTTCAATTCTTTATTGAATTCATTTTCTTAGATATTATTCAAAATATACTTCAGACCACTCGTGCGCTCTATTAATGCAATTGTAGGGAAAGATAACTTTTTAAAAATAACTAAAGAATTTACATGTCTTTCAATGTTCACAATTGCTTTTAAGTGCTTTATATCTTATAAATTGCAAAATTCTAATCGAAATAAAAATAGTTTTTTAGTCTGAAAAATGTGTTCTGACTGTCAGGAAGTTATTTAAATTATAGACAAATGAATGCATTGCTTTGCTTTGTTGGTTGGATTCACGTGTTTCTCATATCTGTGTTCACTCATAAGCAATAATAAAAGGACTGGAATTCATACTCGAATACCAATTAAATGCAATGAGAGGTCTGAATGTTGAGACAGAATAGTAATGGTTTGGCCAAAAGGCAATACTTGAAACGTTCAAATGCTTTGTAAGTTATAATAGAAGTACAAACATCTATACATTCATAGAGAATGTGATTTACATTGCTTTGAGTTGCGATTCATTTCATAAATTGGCAAAACATAGGAACGTAAAGCGAAAAAACATAATAATAGTGTTTTCTTTTGATAAATTACTGAAATAGATTTCACATCATTGAACCCTTGAGGGGTCCCATATAATTGACCTAAACTTGTAGTAATTCGGTATATGTGCGCGCGTTTTGGTGGTTTGCCTTGGATTAGATGCCATACACAACAAATCATATACTTTACATACATCTGTGGTCAACCACCATCTCGTTCACTTTGCAATCTTGTGCTATTAAAAGAGCTAGTCCAAACAATTTTCCTATCATTATTTCTAAATCTTTTAATTGGCTTTTCATCTAAAACATACAAAAATTGAACCATTCTTTGTCAGAAAGTAATGGAAGAAAGATAAATCAAATTAAGACAAATAGAAACTCAATTATTGAGAGACTAAAACATTTGGTAAACAAATCATCTAAAATTAAATTTCTATTATATTAAAGATTGTCCGGAGATAACTGTACCAAATGAATGATTAAAGTAGTAAACTCAAGTTATATTTAATCTATCCAGCTAATAGACTACTTTTGTTTATTAACTTGCTTTATTTTATATTATTCGAGTAATCAGTGAACGATAGCAATGAATGAGTTTTTACCTCAAACTGAGTAATTCATAGAAATTCTATAACAAAATTTATATTTCAAATTATTAAGTAATACTATTAAGCTTTCGGTCACTAATGACTTGAAAAATATAAAATAAAGCGAAACAATAAGAAAGTAGTGTATTAGCTGGATAGATTAAATATATGTTGAGTTTATGTGTGTATAAGTAAATGTAGATAACTCGCATTTTATAAATAATGTAAACAATTAAAATAAAAATATATATAATATTAAA
>JAQFXN010004082.1:0-10160 GCA_034693365.1 Liacarus xylariae
TGAAAATATGGTTGCAAAAAATGAAATATTGTGAAACTTTCAGTTGAAAGTTTCACTTAAATTTTCACTCATTTTTTAAATTTCATGAAATTTTGCAATCTCACTTAAAAAATATATAATATAGCGAAACAATATGAAAGTAGTGTATTAGCTGGATAGATTTAATATATCTTGAGTTTATGATTAAATAAACAGTGACATATCAAGAAGCCTATGCAGATTACACCCTAGACCAAACTACATCCCCTGTCTCCGAAAAATGACAAAATACACCTATGACATTTGCGTTGCAGGCTGCAAATTTTTTAATTTTACCTTACTCCCCCCCCCCTGTGTAATTTTCATATTTTTGAATTATGTTTTATACCCTCCCCTTGACTTTTCATCCTTTGCGCACCGCTAGTTAATTTATTTAGTCTATGAACTGACTTCAACATAATTATTCATTTAAAGTGCGAATGCAATGCAATTATTTTAGGGATGTGCAAAGGGGGTCCAGCCCGGAGTACCCTCCCTGTGATTTTGGTCGATACACTCTATGCTGATCGCGAACTACCCTTTGCCCCTCCAATAACAAATAGCAAATTCTAGTATACTGCGCCTAAAGCGCAGTTTTCGGAATATTCCATGAAATTCTGTCTAAATTCTTAGATAAAAAACAGAATTCTGTAGAATTCTTTTAAAATTTGGTCTAAAATACTTCATCATAATTTGCTTAAATTATGTCAAATACTGTTAAATTACGCCAATTTTAATTAAATTCTACTAGAATTTGACGATTGCGCAATACCCTTTCCTGGAACACCTGTCCAAAATTTGTGACGTCACAGTCCGGAATACCTCTCCTGGCGTCGCCAAAATCGAATACCTTCATGAAAATTTTTTCTTTGCTCATCTCTGAATTGTGTACAACCAATAAGGCAACAGTACTTATCCAATGGCATATATACAGCGACTGCACTGTATATTTGCTATACATTCGAATGCCGCCCAATATTAGTTAGCGAAAAGCACAAGCAGTTTAGTTGTGTCATGTGCTCCCATGTGTACACATGTTGTTATATAACTTACAGTATATACTGTGCCAATAGTAATACCATTGAAGAACTCTCGGACTGTTTTATACTATTATATGCATTACTGCTATTCATAGACATCGGCGACACCAGCACTGGCACTGACTCTGTGGGCCTCCTATTGTGGAAGTCCTCAATAGTCCTGAGTTCATATCAATCATTTGACTGATAAACGGACAGACAGTCGGCCTTTTATTCTGTGCTTATATTTTATAAAATGACGTGAAAACAGAGAAAGTTTTAAAAAAATGTTTTTCATTATTTGAAAACAAAGTTAGAAAAATATTTTGTTTGGTTTTCAATAGTTTGCAAACAATGCGTGTGAAGTCATGCAATGTTATACACAATTCCTAAACCGAATCATCACTTTTTCCAAGAATTGTTCAAAAAAATTCTTGTTTTTCCATAATATTTTCAAGAATTGGATAATTATTTCCTATTTTCTGGACTTTAAATTAGTTTCAAATATTGATTCAGAAAATCAAATAATTTATTATATTTTTTACTCACGTTTGGAGAGAATATCAAAAATGTTTTCATTATTTTCTACTATTAGTGCATTCAATCAATTATTCAATTAAGTGTTTAAACACATTATTAATTCATCTATAAAATAACGAAATGAGCCGAAGACACAATAGTGTATTCATTAATTGCATAATTTTTGAATAATCACCAAAATTGTGCTTGTTTCTATTAAATGTAATTATTATAAAGTGCTATATTACTGTGATTTATTAAATATGAGCTTGGCAGTATTATGAATCAACTCTAGATGGATTTCACTGTATGTCAGGTAATCTTTTTAACATTTATTCACATTTTTTGTTAGATTTCAAAGTTTTATATCAATTTTGACTACACTTTCAATTAATGAACAGTCAGTCACTTATTTAGACGATTAGGAAATCTTTCTACGAATTCATAAAAGACAGTTTTTATCATTCAAAATTTTGAACTAGATACTAGACCAGTATGTGAGACCAGAGTAAAAAAGCAGATCTTATAATCAAATGATATAAATCAAACTATTTTGCACCAGGATCATTTTGGTTCAATCGCCCTTTGCTAGACTATTACTGTGCCGTTTTTTGAATAGTCTGCTTGCATACAATCCGCTGGTATTATACAGAGTTCAATGCAGTCGTATGAATAGCTAAATAACTAAATGACAAAATTCTTTTGTTTTAAATAATAAATTTAAATGTATTTCCATTTTAAACGGAAATAGAATTGTTTTTTGAATTACTTTATTTATAAATCAATTACTAATTGAATAAATAACTCATTTCTTATATAATAATCAGGTTTTGAAATAAATATAATTTATTCAAAACAGACAATCAATTATTAATACAAATTATATACAATATATGAGAATAGAAATGAAACAAAATTATGTTTTTTTGCATCACTTCTAAAAAATATATTTTACCGAAAGATAATTTTGTAAAAAATGCAGTCAAGTTCTGTTTAAAACCTACATCAGAGATAACCATAGGGACAGTAAGGGTTATATTTATAGCGAATTTAGAAACATATTTCTGTAAATTCATAGAGGGATACAAACACTAAGTAGATTAGTTAATTTTGCAGATTTCGTATTGAATCTTAACCAATGTTTGAAGAAATTATTTCCCAATATATCACTCAATTTAACAATATTTAAATGAAATGTTTCTAAAATACTATACAAATATAAATGACTTAATTACAGGTCAACTGTATGTTGAATTTAAGAGAATATAATAAAAATATGTATAATTTCACCTAGGCAATATGTCCAAAATTCCCCTAATTTTAAAGCATTGTAAAATTGATATATTGCACATGTAAAACTATAAAAGAGCATTTTGACTGTACGCCACCCCATCTGTCAATCAATTTATTTAATCTAAATAGGAAAGTATTTTTATTACAAATTAGCTAGGAAAAAATGACATAACATTCGATTCAACATGAGATTTCATATAAGAATTGAAAAATTAGCTACATATGACGCCCCCTTCCCTACAAAATAAGGGGGTAAAGTTGTGCTGTGTTTCATCATTTTTGAAAATATTATAAGATTGTAGACTTGAATAAAGCTTCTTGCAAAAAAATATGGTGACTTTTCATCTTTAACTTTTACTATAATAGTCAGATATAAGTTTAAACAATATAACAATGAATTAATATTTTACTGGTAGTTTCACCTAAAGTTGTTTATATAGTGCGAGTAGTCTAAGATTGTGCTTTTTGATACTCTGACCTATGCCTTTGACTGTACTGTAAACTTTCACTGCTGTGAACTTTGCGTCATATGTCAGTACAGTCAAAGGCATGGGTCAAAGTATCAAAAAGCACAATCTTAGACTACTCGCACTATAAGTTTAAAAAGCATTTAAAGCGAGTTTCCGGGCAATATCGGGCATTTGTGACATCTGCTCGGAACAAATTTTTGAAATTCGGCGGGCAAAATCGGGCTTTTCCGGGCATTGCCCGAATCCATTACACACTAAGTATGACTTAATTAATTCAGTAGAACAAGATTTCTTACAAAATGTTAAAAAACAATCTGAGCCCAGGGGCATGAATATTGAAAAATATAAAGGTTTACTGAAGCTACTGAAACAATGCCACAGGAATATATCAAATTTTATGGTGATTTGAAAACTCTTGTTCGTACAGACGGAACTGAAATCATGGGAACAGGATTAAATCTTTCATTAATTGTGTCGCTTTAATAATATTTACGAATTTTATAATTTTTCTGATATACTATTTTTACAAAAACAAGAATAAGATTTTTCCTAACTCTGGTTATCTTTTTTCTAATTTTATTTCAGCTGTTTATGTATATGAAATGCGAGTTCTATCGCAATAGACTTACTGTCACCAAATAAAGCTATAAATAGCGTTTTTCTTGCGCCCAAAACGCTTGCAGTTGCTCTGACAACCAAACAGAGCAAATAGCAATCTAATTGGCTAATTTATTAATTCAAAGGTACGTCAAACAAAATAGGGCTTGTGATTGTGTAGGGCGCCCGGGCACACTTGGGCGTTTTAGGTGCGGCCGCCAGGCGTTTATTCTCAGGGCATCGATTTTTGCAAACGCTAGCTATAAATGTATCGGTAGTATTGGGCTGTTCTCACTGAGTTTTTATTAACAAAACATAAATAAACACATTTTGAGCACTATTTCACAGTTTTCAATGATTTTTTCATTAAAAAAAACTAAAAATACATTAATTTTGTAATTTTTCAATGGTTTGGCGCTTTGTATTATAAAACCATATAAACACTGATTTTGAGAGTTAAAAACACATTTATTACATATTGGAGGCAAAAGATGACTTCTTTGAAATAACCCTCTCCTGGACCCTCTCCACCCTCCCCTGCATCCTCCTAGGCTCTCGCAGAAAAAATACCCCCTGACATTTCAAGTCTGGACATACCTGATTGAAACCCCAACCGAACCTTTAATTATGTGATTTTGGGTAAGATTTTTGAAAATAATTTAGGGATAATTCGAAGGAATTGTGTCAAAAGGAATATAATTAACCCTTTCCTATATCTGGACTCTACTTAAAACTGTTAAATATATACAGTGTTTACACAAATCTTCGTTTGGATATACTGTCAGTGACTGTAAGTACGAGTATTGGACATACTTTCCGGATGTGTATCGTCTCTGTCCGGGAACGGGTGTTCGTAACTTAAAGGGCAGATTTCTTGTGCCCATATTCTCTATTTTGCGTAATATTCCGTTGGAATTCAATACCAATTCACCCGTCCTTTTCAGACACGACGACAAGTCTTTCTAATAGTTTTAATAATGAAATAAATTGTTTTATTATTGGATTAAAATTGAAATCAAATCAAAACTGACTTTTGAGAGACGTTTGGTTATGAAAAACAGTTCATATGAAGGCATTGTATGTATTGGTAGACAACAGACACTGATTTGTGTAATAACTAAATGACTAATAAATCATTAAATGAATACAAAATTACAGTTAATTTAATTGAATTCAAGAATTTAAAGACAAAATAATGTAAACCCAAAACAAACAATACATGCCTTCAAACAGAATTGGCATATATTTCCACAATAACTCTACCCATATATTACATGTATTACATGATGTAATACATGTCAACATTTTCCCTTTTGTTGGTATTATTGCTGTCATAGTCTATGGTTTATATGACGAGTGCTTCAAAACACTTTACGTTATTTATGGCTCATATTTACCGCATTTTCGGTATTTTATTGTCTTTTTGTGAACATTTTGTAAATTAATTTCTTAAAACTTATTTGAATTGAATTTAAACTCCGATTAAAAGTAAGTTTAGATTAAATTAATTTTTATTATTAAAACTTTTGAAAAATACAATTGAATTTTGGGTTTGAAATTAGATTTTTGTTTTGTTTTCTTATTAAAAAACTACAGAAAAACAAAACAAAATTTAAGAAAAATATATTTTTTTGAAATGAATTGAATATATTTTTATAAATGATTTTTTGGTCAAAGGATTAAAATTAATTCCTGTATTGAATCGCAAAGAAAAACAATTCACTGAAAAAAATTGATCTCTTCTTCAAGAGTTTTATTGTCTTCAAAGTTAGCGAAACTGATGTCACCGTTGAATGTCCGGTGGGTTCGGATGTGAAGACATTTGCCATCACTTATGCGAACCTAAAGACAAACCAATTGTTAGTTTTATTAGATTAACGATAAAAATAAGCAGTTATTAAAGGAGTGAAGGAGTGATTACTTTAATGAAATAATTGACTCCATTTACTAATTGGGTTTTATAGTTGATTGCAGTGAATTCACTGAACTTAACCCCACTCTTGGCCTCCACTTCATTGCGAACCTTAGAAATGAAATTTAAGCAAAAATATATAAAAAATTAATTAAATGTCGAAAAGTATTATAAATAATATATTAAATATTCATTTATATGAGTAAAACATATTTAATTAGCAATAATTAAGACCTTTTGACAGATTTCATGTACAGTAGTGTCCGCTTCCATGACTTGGCCGACGCCTCCAATCCTAGCCATTGTGTAATAATTAGTAATTGAATATAAATTCAGATTTGATATCGAAATTAAATGTTTGAATCAATTTCTATTGAATTCAAATCAATTGAACAAAAGGAGAGAGAATTTTAAAAATCTAATCAATAGTTTCAAAGTCTAATTGAAATTTATTTTCCAATTCAAACCGATTAGTAATCAAAGTGTTATTTCAAACAAGTATTCAAAACAAATGTAGTTTTAACTGAATTTTCGACATTTAATCTCTGGTTTTGTTTTTGTCTCACATTTATGTCTATTTGTCTCTACAGTCGATATATGTTTTCCTATTTGAATGGGTTTTATACTATAAAACTGTTGATTACATCTAAACATTAAATATCTTTTCGATTAATATATTTCATAATTTTGATTATTCATTCATTTCTTTATAATTATTCTTTCATAATATCCGGTATTCATAATAAACTATCATAACTGATGACAGGTTTAGGGCTTTGACTGTATTCTTGCTTATACTGTAGTAAACAAATGACGAAACACTTAAATATAGCGAATCAATAGGAACTGTATTTTTTCCTCTTTTCGATTAAATGTTTTGAAAAATTGCTTTTAATTTAATTTTATGTTTATTTTTATTGATTTAATTTCAGAGAAGAGGTATGTCTTCTGGAAATTTGATGCGATTAAAGCCTATCAAAGACTATCTTAAGTCAAAGTTCATAACAGTTTCTGATCAGTGGTTAACAAATCAATTAAATACAAACATTAATAGCAATAATGAAAATATATATCAATTATGGTTGAACTCAGATCTCAACAAAATTGGTTCAAATGATAATTCTGTTCTTCCCATCGATTGTAACAAAATTAAAATTAATGAACAAAACCAAAGACCAGACAAAATCACTCTTTACGGCAAATATGCGGTTCAGGTCTAATACACAACAAATTCATTATATATTTCTTTTTTTACTAAAAACTGCAATAAATTATTAAATTTGCAAAAAACAGATTAACTCTATAGAAGACATCAGTCGACCCAAAGTGTTGAGCGAAGTGGACGTTCTCGACGACGAACTCAACAATTCCGGTGATTCTGAATCGGAAACAGAAAACCCAACAAAACTTTTTAAGCGAACAAAAAGTAAACCAAAAAAAGAGGTAACAAAGAGAGGGCCGAGAATGCTGTCAATGGCGTTAACCGACGGCCGAACACAATGTAAAGCAATTGAATACAAGTCTATCGAGACGTTGACTGCGAACACACCGGTCGGCACAAAGTTATTAATAACGGGTCCTTTTGATATATATTCTGCGGTTATATTCCTCACTCAAAAACATATAACTGTTTTGGGCGGAAGTATTCCATTAGAAACAGACAACACTACCGGTAGTAGTGATCGTCCTTTGCGTTCACTTTTCCCGCAAACAAATTAGTCATAAATTCTTACTTTGATTACAATCTAATCATTTGGTTTTGGATTCAATCCAACTATTCATTCAATTTCTCCATTCATTCAATTTGTTATTTATATAAATATTATATTAATGTTTAAATATTTATGAATAAAAAGCGAAAAATAAGAAAATAAATAATGAGTTTTTAGGAATTGGTTTTTGATATTTTTTTGTTTTAATTGAATCATTGAATGATTCAGAGCTCTGTTTAAAGTACAGTTAAGTTATTGAATAAGAAAAAGTTAATTTAAAAGTAAAGTTAATGCAATGAATACTTATCAGAAAATATTTAAAATTCCTAAACATTTAATACTTTAAAAGGAGAAATGTTTAGAATAAATATAATGATTAGGTTTCAAACTCCAAGGATATATTGTAATCGCACTCATTCTGTACGTACGGCAACACAAATATAAAATTGCATTCAAACACATCCTCTTCTGTGTTATTATAATTAGTTATTATTAGAAACGAATATCAAATACTGTTTATAATACTATTCATAATAAAGTTTTTTATTTTGTGTAAATTTATGAATAATCTTATGATTGAGTAATAGTTAGCGACGAATGCATTGAATTATATGTTTTACTAAAAGAATAAAAAAATAGTTTTGAATTTTAAAACTTGTTTTGAAGTTTTTTAGAGAATTGTTTCAATAAAAACTTTGTTATAAGAACTTAGACGTAATTGATTTGAGCCCCGTATGGAAGAGGCAGTTGTGTGTGTTGTGCACAGATTCACCTGACGGGGTGTTGCACACAGTCAGCCATTGACAGGTTTACAATCAAATGCAATACACAAAGTGGAGTCAGTGCTGTAGTAAAGCAGCAAATGTTGAAATCTATATTAAAAAATGTTTCCCAAAATAATGCAATAATGAAGAGGAATGTAGTGTAGACTCAAAGTGTCAATGAGTGCATGTGTGGACACTATTTCTACTGTTTTTCGTATAAATTGTCACAATTTTGTAATTGTTGTGTAGAATTGTTTAGAGAGGAAACGCTATTATACTAATTGGCGACTGTGGCACATACATGCATGGGCAGGGCCAATTCCAGAGCACCACTGCTTCCAATAAAGTGCTTTCTGTGAAAAAGTTTTTCTCTCTATTAATGATTGTGTTGTGAAAAGTAATGACAACTAATTAATTGGACTAAAAAAGTGGTGTTTCAGTGATGGATAAGGAAAGGGATAACTTGAGGAATGTTATCGCACAGTGGAATGCCAATAGACTGGACCTTTTCGAGATCAGCCAACCCAACGAGGTATGTATTGCTTGCAAACACCACCACTGCCTCTGCCACTGCACTGAGTCTGTGTCTGATTACAAGACATTTAAGCAATAGTTGTCATTCAATGATGGTTTGCATCCATTTCTGCCTAAACTTAAATTGCGCTCACTTTTGGATAATTAAATATAAGTTTCGGACTATAGGTAAAGTGCAGACCACAAGTGGTTTGGCTCTAATGCTTTGGATTACCCCCAATGTGTGTCCCCTTTGCATATAGAGAGAGGACAGACCACTTGAATCTGAGCCCAAATGGTGAGCCAATGGCAATGCGTTTCCGATTAGTTGACTGATTAGTCACATGACATCCGAAGGGAGAAAACATTGGGGGTTAAGGACTACTAACAGCCAAAGGAATTGTAAATTTAGTTGAATCGCAAGTGTTTTTAAGATGGCGTTTATGTTAAGGCATAGCACAGACCTTGCAAGCCATCCAACAAGTCCTACAACAGGTTCTCCACTCGACTTCAGTCCCTCTCTCTCTCTCGCTCTCTATTTATGATTTGAAGCTCTGTTTCTCTGAAAAAATTATTTCATTATTTTGCTATAAACTAGTTTAGGATCTGAAGCAAAGTTTTTCTAAACTTTTTATATTTAGATCTTTAGTTTTTATTTCCCACATTTTTATTATATCGATTAAAAGCTCAGGTATTTTCTTCTTTTATTTCACTCCGATTATTGAGATTACAATTAGATTTCTGTACTTTTTTTCTAAACTTTTTTTTATAAATTTTATTCATACCTCAAATGATTGAGTGTTTCAACAATTGAATGAATTGACTGTATTATGCATTCATAAGAGAAGGACATTAAAAGACATTTTATAGGCTGTAAAGCAGTGACAAAAAGTTTTATACGTAAGCATTGATTGTATGAACAAATGATATTTTTTATTCTCGGTTTATATAGTATTTAAATAAAAGTAATTATCATTAATACGAGATATAAATCTATGGGAAAATACAGATTTGAATTCTACAGTCGCGGATCATTTTAAATTGGACACGATATCCATCCTCTCTTCACTTGTCCATATATTGTTAATCAATAATGTTTTCTTTTTAAATAATTTTCAGTATAGTATTTAATATTTGGTAATTCCACCGGAATTAGCAATTACATAACTATATCGTTTTTTCATCGATTAAACTAAATTATGAATTATAGACTTAGTTTAATTTATAGTGCGAGTAGTCTAAGATCGTGCTTTTTGATAATTTGAACTCATGCCTTTGATTGTACTGCCATATGATGCAAAGTTCACAGCAGTGAAAATTTACAGTACAGTCAAAGGCATGGG
>JAQFXN010004083.1:0-10159 GCA_034693365.1 Liacarus xylariae
GATAGAGGGAGAGATAGAGAGAGAGGGAGAGAAGTAAGTGAAGCAAAAGTGGAGCATTGCATGCATTCTATTCTCCCGCAGAAGACGAGTGCAAACTCTAGGGCTGAACATATAAAATATTTCTCTACTATTGTAAGAGAATTTTCTGACCATCGAATACCAGAATCTATCGCTTCTATCACTGTATGGACAGACCAGAGAAGTGCCGCCATTTTCAGGTACAGTAATATAAAAATTGTCATCTCTTTTATATATAGATATATATTTGTGTTATACCTCTTCTCTCTTTTAATTTATCTGAAAAAGAATTTTAAATAAAAACTGTTTTGTGTTGTAAAAGCAGTTATATTTAGCTATTTTCCAGTGTATGTGTATTTGTGTTGTGTTTGCGTTCAATTCCTTATTTCGATTTTCTTTATTGCTTTTCCCCATTATTTTTAGGATCCCTTTTGAAAATTCTTTTAAGTAAAAACACGTACTCTTTCTTAGAGAAGAGACTGTGTTTTGATGCGAATAAAGTTTTAAAGAATGAATGTAAAATCTATACCAACTAATCAGCATGCGCTCAATGGCCAACACTAACTACTGTATGCTGAGGGGCTGATATGCCTTCTGTGCCCATATTCTATCCTCTCTCTCCTCTCCCTCTCTTCTCTAATACTAATAGATCGAAGTGTAAGACTGTATGACTGCAACTCATATTATACTCCGAAATATCTTTTGCCTAACAGTGCTGTAGGAATAGATAGAGAGGCACTACTAAAGGGTGCAATACTAATGAAAGTGCATTTCTTTGATCATACATTATGTTAATGAAAATGTTGGGTCTCCTCCCAAATACCCTTTCTATTCGGTTTTTCTAATGGAAAGGGTTTAATTTAGTGATGTGCGCATTCATGTGCCGCCCAATTGCGTGTTTATTCCTGATTCTAAAATCAATTTTTTAATATCTCAATAATTAAGATCCCCATAACTCTCCCCTCTCTCTCATTCTCCTTCTCTTCCTCTCGTTTCCCATTCACTCATTGCTGTAGCGAAGCATTGATGTCATAGCATAGCATAGAATAGCATCGAATAGATGTAAATTTGTTTCAACATTATAGACACTGAAAATGAGTTTTTATAAAAAGAATTTTTTGGGCTAAAGTAAGTGTTCCCCTAAATAGAGGGGCACTGCAATGAGTTCTTTGAGAAGACAGAGATTGAATGCATATATATATGTATATATGCTTTTGCATCATAAGCACAGAGAAAGCAATGATGCGTTTAAAATATCGCGCAAAATGTGTCTTTCATTCCTGTTAGAGCTCGTTAGTCCTCAGACTATTTGCTCCATTCCTTCTCTTACTCACAATTTTTTCCACTATTTTTCTCTTCTGTTGGCTCTTAAAATGTAAAAATGATGTACAAAATGCACGAAAGCTATTGCTTCACAACTCAAATATCAGTTCTTTCTAATCTCAATTTCTCCGCCAAAATGTTACAAATTATTTTTGATACTCAACTTATGATTCCTTGTTTTCTTCTTTGCTTTCCTTCTTTTTTTTGAACAAACATTTATGAAGAAAAACAAACAAATAGTAAACGTATTGACAAAGTATTGAATTCCAGTTCTTTTTCTCTTTCATAAGTAATCATTAATTTATTTGGCGTTTTAGCACAAAAACATGCATTTAATTGATTTACAACACATTCGAGCCATTAGTTTCTATCCATTAATTAATTGCATTCTTTTGTTTTTCGATCCGAAAACAATTAGTAGAAATCAGACAGAGTTTAGTACAGACTATGCTTTAATATATTGATAATTATTTTAACCAAATGTTTTAGTCATTCATTTGCAAATAAAATGCAGTTATTTTGTGTTTAAAAAATATTAATCTAAAACTTATAGCATATATGTGTGCGTGTGTTGTCCTCTTTGGCTCTTTGGACGGACATTAGTTTATTTTATTCCATGTTTCACCGCAGAGATAACCAACCATTTCTACTTATTAGTATAGCTTAGTATATGGAGGAGAGAGAGAGAGAGAGAGAGAGAGAGAGAGAGAGAGAGAGAGAGAGAGAGAGAGAGAGTCAATGAAAAAACACAATATATATTAGTTTAGGTTAACATTAATAGAGAGTAAAACATTGGATTTGAATGTTGTTTTGCGCACACATCGCACACATGCCTCACAACATTAATATCATTTAATTGCAATTGAGCTGAGCTTACAGTAGACATAATGAAAGTATTTCGTGTCACCCTGTGCTCATTGTCTCACGGGAAACAACATTCGTGTGATGGTCTGCGTATCTGTGCCATCGATGGTCAGCTAAAAAACTGTCTGTAAATGTATGTGCGATAATACATACTATTAAATAAAAACAAAGCTTTCGCATCACTTTCTAACTAAAATGAATTTCCATTTTAATAGCAAATCATATTTTACTTAAAGTATAACAAATGCACAAAAACACTATTATTTTAGCCTTCAGTAGTATTCTTTAATTAATTTTTCTTACTTTCTTTGCTTTTTCTATTCCGAAAAACATTTGCTTAAATCAAATAAAAGACAAAAAACATATTAAGCATTATTGCAGTTAATTAAGAGCTTATTTGCCTCATTAACTCAAAGTCTATTAGAAGAGGCAAAGAGTAATCAAAATTAGTTTAATTCAATGCTTATGTTTGTTGAACTGTTAAAACCGTTAAAATAAATGAATATATAATTTGTTTGACTTTTTTACATAAAGCATAAGTTGAGTATCAAAAGCAATAAATAAATTCAATTTGTCATCTTATAAACCCCTTTGTATGAACTAAATTCTCCCGAAGCTCTTTATAAGCTTGACTGTTATGCCTCAATCCTTTTACTACTTCCTGTGCGTCGGATAATGCGTTAGACAATCCCCGTCTGATGTGACGAAAGGGGTTGAAAGTCATTCTGGTATAACAAACCGCTATTTGTGATAAAAAGAATCACTTAAACGCTTGTTTAACTCTCTATCAAATATATAAAAGAGGCAAAGGGGAGAACTAGTAGTGAAAGTGATGCTGAGAAAAGTATGAATGTGTGCTCTTGTTCTCTATGTGTTGTGAGTATGTGTTTGTTGAGTAATATGTTGGGGAGAAAGGGGAGACGATATGAGGTTTGTATGCAAAAAAGGTCGAAAGCATGAAAGCTATGTTGTAATAGTGAATAGACTTGTTGTTATGTAAAGCGAGAAGAGTTAAACATAACTGGTTCGCCCTTCGACACTGTCATTAGCATAATTTGCTGTCGTTTTGAAAAATGCTGACGAACCCCAACCCTATTATATGTAAAAACGTATTAATAAAACCACCCGTCTTACTCCCAAACTTATCAATCTATCTATCAATTTGCCTAAAATAACTTAATTTTTAAAGTTTTAGATAAACGTATTTCTGTTCACTCTTTTGCATATTTATCATATATATCATGATTAATGATTTGTGCCGTTTATTGTGAACTTATCAGAATAAAAGCATTTCTCTTCACTCTTAGAAGCTCTGATAAAGCTTTTGAAAAATTAATAAATTGTCATTTGAGACGATGGAGTGCAAAGATTTTTCAATGATATTCATGATTCTCAAGCAGTCAATCAAAGAATCCGATCCGAAGTTTCGATACTTAGGAAAAGAATTTCGTAATGCGTTTAAAAATACGATTATAAAACATAGAATCACTTAAATTGAATTCAATTTGACTACAAATTTAAATTCAAAATTTAAAAAATGACGACTGAATATCAATTTTTAAAATAATTCCTTCAATACATACAAAAAACCAAATAATAATTCTTTGAATAACAGAAAGTAGAGAAATGATAACTACTGTGCTATACATTTGGTTTAGTTCAATATTGTATAGCATTTATACCATATTTCAAAAAAATATTATACAATATTATACTTTTCCCGTCCACAGTGTAAATGACAAGTTTTTATTCTAAAAATCTTTTTTCACAACTGAACCAAATATTGCACTGTCTATTAGGAACATTTTAGCATTGAATACCAGAGCCAATATTCGATTCCTCTCCTGCATCACTAAATTCCTCTTTAAAAAAATATTCTTTGGAAACTTTAAATTAATGGGCCACTGGTTTTAAGCTTTAGTTTTTGCAGACCTCATGGGATCTCATGAGGCAGAGTAGTGAGGGTTGAAAAGAATGGAGAAATGGAGAGTATAATACCATTGGGGAGAGAGAGAGAGAGAGAGAGAGAGAGAGAGAGAGAGAGAGAGAGAGAGAGAGAGAGAGAGATGTTGGACTAGAGTTGAATAAGAGAGTGGAGAGTGAAATGAGAGAAAGTATTTCTTGTTTTATAATCCATGTATAAAAATTGGTAAAAGCAAATGACTGCTTACGTTCATTCTTTCAAATGATACCCAGGAGCATAATTTCTTGACAAACGGACATATGAACTGAAATAAACGAAACTAACGGAGAAATTTAGATTATTATTTAGATTATCGTTATTATTGTTCACTATATGTGATGTGTCTATAGTTTATGGATCTCAAAGACAAATGATTGAAATTTATGTCAATTAATGTTGAATTAGTGATTCAAAATATACTGTATATTATATTATATTATATTTGGATCAATTTGGATGAATCCTTGTTTTTCTTCCCTAAATTTACGACGAATTGTCACTTCTTCTCAGAGACTGCAAATACGTTTATCTCTGTGTATACTATTGTATGCCTGTGTTATATAATGCAGTACAGGAGCCAATTTAGAGAATGCAAAACTCGCTAAAAAACTTGGCTTCCATTGCATATAAACATCGATAGCGAGATGTGTGCGGGAGTGAGATGTGAGATGAGTGCAAGAATTTAAAAAATAGGGAGAGAGAGAGAGAGAGAGTCAGGAGAGAGAGCTTTGCTTAGTTGTGATGCTGTAGTGTTTGGACATGTGCGCTGGCGATCAATAATTGGCCATATATGCCATATATCTCCTTCAGTCGTTCACTCTGGACAGCATCGAAGGCATAGTTATATATAGTTTAGTATAGAAATGCATTGAATGCCTGTATTTCTTGCTTTTTTAAAGAAATGAAACGAAATTCGACACAAAATGCAGCAAAAAAATCAATATTGCAGTAGAGATGCGAATGCGATCCAACACACAATCGTCAATGAAGTGAACTTATATTACTGATGATAACAACTCTCGTATTACTTTGCATTCATTCTCTCATTGGTGTGCTTTGCATTCGCCTCTAATATAATATTATACAGTATTTGTCGTTTCTATCATTAAGTCTGTAATGCATTCATTACTCTATAGATATATATTAAAAATGGTTTTTTCTTTTTTTGCGCTATATTAAGTGTACGAAATATTCTAAAGCTAACTTGTAAGACATAAAACAACAAGATACCAGAAATTTCTAAAGTGGATTTTGTGGCCCTATTGACCATTAGCTTTAGCTATAAATGTTAACCCTCTAACATATCTAGTATTTATTCCAGATAACCTCAAAAACATCTTGAAAATGCATTTTAGTCTGAAAATTGTTCATTTTTGGACATTTTTTAGCAGCATCATGATTTGTGATTATACAAACAAAACAAAAATTCAAATGTGATTTTTGAATTTATGGCAAAAACACTTGAAAAGTTATTTTTGAAAATTATTCTTAAAATTCATTAATTTGGTTTCCCCTTAACATATTCTTATGCGGATTTCGTGTTTTTCAAATTATTTACAAAATGGTCCTGATGTTAATAATTGGTCTCAAAATTCATATTTTTGTCAATTTAAAAAATATGCCAATAAGACTTGTTTAAAATTTGCTAGAATAAAGATGAGATATGTTAAGGGGGTAAAAATTATAAGCAATTCTAATGGATAGTAGGGCTACAAAATGCACTTTAGAAATTTCTGGTATATTGTTGTTTTATATCTTAGCTTTAGAATATTTCGTACACTTAGCATTATAATATTTCATTAGGAAAACATTAATTACTAGTTTTCTGTCAGCACTCACTTGTTATTACTGCACTACTAGAAAGTGATTATCTAATGTCCTGATACTAAACCAATTAGTATGGATTGGAATATGCAAATTAAGTCTTATTAGCCAATAGTATTAGTTCAGGTATTGTAATGACAGGACGTGTTTTGCATATTTTCAATGACAAAACCTCTTATTAAGTTATTTGCAATTTATTAGTTATCGTTAGTTCGTTACCAATGCTTTTCATTTTGTTCTGTTCTGTTCGCTTATTATCAATACATTAGAACATAAACCACAGCCACATTTACACAAATATTTTATTACTCAACATAATATTGCGTTTGTAATCTGCATATCCTATTACCTAATTATATGTCTCTAATTTATGTAGTTTTTGCCAATTTTTCATTTCTATTGCTCTCTTCATTATAAGAGTACGACTGTTAGACAATTGCAAACTTCGAGCACAGCATTGATTCTCTTGGGAGTGAATCCAAATGTTCATAAACATAAGATTGCATATAAAATATCCCACCTCTGGCTTAAGTGAAGTAATGCAATAAATTGGAAATACATTAATCTCTACTTTAGTAATGGAAAAAACGCAAAATAGAATATTATATAAATGGAGAGACAGATCACACAGTGAGCCATACATACTATAAAAATACAAAGACAATGCTTTAAGAGAGGGGAGGGAGAGAGACACACAGATAGTGACACAGAGAGGGAAGAGAAATAAGGGAAGTGAAATAAAACAAGTGAAGGGAAAGGCATTGTTGGACAGAGTTCTTAGCAGCAAATAAAAGCGATGCCATCATGTGATATAGCACTGGCTTATTGCTGGCTATTGGACTCATTGTTCTCATTGCACTCATTGCTCTTTTTTACGCTCTTATATCCCACACTTGATATATAGAGTTGTGTTCTTTAATTTTGTATTAAACCAATTAAAGAGATCGCACACCAAAGCGACAGTTTTAACAGGTTTTCGTTTGAGTCCAGTCCACACACTTTTTATCCGACCTCACAGTGCCTGTGCTTCACTATCTAATCGATCACCACTCAAGCCTTCACAAAGTATTAGAGGGGTATTATTCAAAGGGGGTTTCATTCCAACAAAGATTGATCTTTTCTTCTCAGAGTTAGTTTTTCCCCTCACAAAGAATTCTCCCTCTCTTTTCATTTATTCAGTGATGGACACCAGTAATGGATTCTCTAAAGCAGACTATGCTCTCTCTTCTCTCACTCTCTTCTTTTCCAATTTCTCCTTTTAATCTATGCCTAATCTCTCTCTCTCTCTCTCTCTCTCTCTCTCTCTCTCTCTCTCTCTCTCTCTCTCTCTCTCTTGCCTCTCTTCCCTCTCCCATTCCTCTCACGGGATCATTGATGACCAAAATTTAAGTTTAACGAGAATCTGATGAGATAGTGAACGCTATGAGCGCTTTATTATAAGTTATTTTGTATGTTTGAACACTTTTATAAAAATGGGATAATAGTTAAACTCAATTCAATTTGATTCTACATTTTTTTCAATTTTATGATCAAAATTTTCTTTTCAATATATGAACACATATACTATACACTGTATATAAAGTTGATATAAGTTTAAAGTTTTCATTTATAGTTACTTTAGTCGCCACTGAAAAAATACTGATAATTCTTATTGATGTTTACAATGCTCTCAGTGCTCTTCACTTCTAAAATAGAAGATATTCTTTCTCTAGACTTCAATGTCTAATAATATTTGAAATTCTTTTGCAACAAAAACTTGATTTTAAATTAAACTCTAAAGCAGTAGAAATTAACCGAAACACCAGTGAAATCTCCACTATTTTCTGTCCCCATCTCTCTCTTTCTCTCCCCTCACATATGATAGCGATAGAGCAGTTGATTCCGATTCAATAGATATTGAGAGTATAAAACGTAATTTTGAAGATTTTGATATACATTTCAACACAGAATTTGTTTGTTTGGTTAAAACAAGACCTACTTATATATGTAGAAAACTGCGACTATAACTGTATCCTCTTATTCCCAATTCTTATTATATGAGAATTTAGAAATTGCATCCAATGCTTTCCCTGTGCTGTTCGTTCAGAGTTCTTGAAACGAGAGAATAAAACTAAATATTTTGCATTATATCGAGCCGATGCACACCTACAGCAACTGTACTTCTCTACTTCACTACATCACTGCTTCTCTTTTTATTTCATTCTATTAGAGCAGTAGAGATGAGAGTTTGGATTGAAAATTGTTAAAATTGATTTACATAACTAAAGCTATGTATATATGCCTTAACCATACGATACGATATGAATTCAAAAATAAGAAAAGAGAATTACTTTATAGATATTGGTGTTGATTATGATGAAGACATGGAGTATAAGATGCTGTGATCACATGATTATAAAGCAAAATAAGGCAATGCCAAAACACTATTCTCCTATTCTTTGACTCAACCCAATGGCTAATATAGTGAACTCTAAGCAAAGCTCAATCTTGTTTTCAAATGATTTTCATTAAAAAGGAAAAACTGATCTCTCAATGATGCAAAAGAGCCGCTTATGTGGGGGAGACTCACCACTTGGGGAAAGACCAGCATTAGGGGTGAGGGATCAGTGGCTCATACACTCATTCACAGACACACACAGAGTTGGCATAAAAACTGCATAAAAAGCAAAGTAACGGTATTCATAATATTCCTCCTATTCCTCCCTCACATCCAGTTTGGATCCCCAGAGATCAAAGAGACGCGACTCTCCTTCTAAAATGTGTTCGAACGGACACAACACAAAAAAGTATAGCATATAATAGTTAGTTATATTTGCTATAATATAATACCATTCTCTCCCATCTCTCCCTCAGACGTATAGATATTATACTGTTTTAGACTGAATGCAGAATCAGTTGGTTTTGTATCGCTAACAAGGAATTAAAACAGATTTGAAGAGCACCCGATCCCGACTCGGTTAACACAGTGAACACAAAATATTGAGAATATTGAGGGGATTTTTCATCTCTACATCCAATCCTCTCTGAAATATATATTTTTGTGGATTTTATTATTCAATTCAACTTTACTTCACTTCCTATTTAATGCTTTTCACAGAAAAATATGAATCATTTTTTAATTAAATCCTAAGCTCTTATAGAAAACTGTATGAAAAATATATATTTATTACTAAAAATATTTTAAATTTTTTTGTCACACATTTTACATAATTTGATTGTAAAATATTTGATTAGAATTTTTTTATGTGAAAATTTTAATTTAAAGAATTTTTTCATTAAATTTCTTTTACATTTCGTCATTATATTTGGCAAAAATGCCAAATTTATATCAGTATATAATTTATTGAACTGAAATTCTGATTTATTGTTATTCAATTAAAAGATTATTGTTACCCGGGAACTTATAGTACATTATTTAGAAAACCTCATTTTCATATCTAATTATTACTTATACTATACTTTGAATTCAATGCCTATTTTGAAATCGAGAATTATGTTATTTTTTTCTAAATCTCTATTTAGAAATGTAGAGTTAATTAAGAAATGTAAATTCCCGAACAATAATTTTATACTAATTATATGAATACTAAAATTAATTAAATTTATTTCTTATCATAAAAATAGATTACATAATTTTTAATGTTAATTATCTTATTAATAAGAATTAAATGAGATTTTAGTCCTAATGTTAAGTAATTGACATAACCTATACTGTAATTACTGTAACAATTCAAACAGGTATTTTACAATATAAAATTTTATTATAATTAATTATATAAGAATTACTATAAATGTTAATTTGTGAATAATAAATAATTAATTATACTGTATAGAGTCTATACTATAGACTATTTAGAAACAAAATAATAATGAATACTCAAAATCTTAATGATTTTTATGATTCTTTATTAGATTTTAGTTTATTAGAAGAATTTAGTAAAAACTAATTATTATTAAAAATGAATTATTTTAGGGATTGTTAGCAATGAATAATCCAACAAAGATATAAATTTACATGAAAATTACCATTGGAACAAAAGTAAATTGAAATCAAATTTATTTTAATTGAAATGAAAATAAAAACTGAATTTGAATTTAATTTAATTTAAATGTGAAAATAACTCTTTGACGTCATATACTGTTAAAACATTGATGGTATTATACAAT